>JAABOM020057749.1:0-103897 GCA_011800125.2 Solanum clarkiae
AGTTTTGGTTTGTATATTCATAATGATACCATGAGCGCTTTAGGGCATCCTCAAGATATGTTTTCAGATACCGCTATTCAATTACAACCCATTTTTACTCAATGGATACAAAACACCCATGCTTTAACACCTAGTGCAATGGCTCCTGGTGCAACAGTAAGCACCAATTTAACTTGGGGGGGGGGGGATTTGGTGGCAGTTGGTGGCAAGGTGGCTTTGTTGCCTATTCTAGTAGGAACCGCTGATTTCTTGGTACATCACATTCATACATTTATGATTCATGTGACGGTCACCCTCATAGTCAAAATAGAACATACAAAAGAAGTCTCAATACAAAGATAAGTGCAATATAGGCTAAGGTCCCCGAAGTTGAGGACTCACCAACTAGCTTTGAGTAGAACCGATCTAGCCACGTAGAGGAGGATGATGATCAATTTGGGCACCAGTTTCTACATGGTGATATAATGTAGGTAAGAGTATGCATTAGTACGTTTGAATGTACTAAGAAAGGGATATTCAATGCAATAAGTGATAAGCATCATAATCAGAAATGCATAACAATTGGCAATAGGCATAATATATAGTAATATGACATGTATGATCAATGCATAAGTAAAACATGCTTAAGTAACTCATGCTCATATAGGATATAATATTTTTAGAAGACACCAAGATAGATTTCAAAATTACAAACCCCTCATCAAGGTTAGTGATGATAGCATCCATCACCCTAGTGTGTGGGTACAAGCCCCTCATTAAGGTTAGTGATGATAGCACCCATCACCCAAGTTTGCTAGATTTCCAAAGTACAAACCCCTTGGTAGGTTAGTGATGATAGTACCCATCACCCTATTGTGCTAGATTTCCAAGGTACAAACCCCTTTGTAGGTTAGTGATGATAGCACCCATCACCCGAGTGTGTTAGATTTCCAAAGTACAAAACTCTTGGTAGGTTAGTGATGATAGCACCCATCACCCTAGTGTGTGAAAGTTTATAATAGGATTCATCATGTACATAAGAGCATTTCACCATCATATAGTGATTCAGATCATATCTCATACTTTGGACATTCAATTCCTCAAGAAACCATAACCGGATATTTTATGAAGCACTTAGGGGTTGTGTAATGGGGTAAAATACCATGCAATTTAGAGATGAAATCATTCAAGAAAATTTGTTGTTAATCCATCAATCTACAACTTGCTACACCGCCAAGACATTCACATAAAAAATCTTCATCAAATACAACATTAGATCAAAAATTTAGAGCTCAAAACACGCTAAAACATCCATACATTCATGAACTCAAATCACTGTGCAGTAAATTTCTTTATGAAAAATCAACTTTAAGTCATGCAATTTAAGTAAAAATGGAGCTTAGGCACCATGGGTGAAAGGACCCAATGGTTCAATTACCACATACTTTGAATTTGCAGAACCCTTGAAGAAGATTGGAGATGGAGACTTGAAGCTTGAATGAAATCCTTAAGATTGGTCTTGTGTTTTGGAACTTGAATTCAGGGTGAAGTATGAGTTTAAATGTTTGAGAGAGTACTGGGGAATGTTTAGGATGATATGAGGGTGAAATGAGGCTAAGTATAGGTTTTTTGAAGTGTGAGGACCCTTAGGCCCAAGACTTAAAAATCTTGCACCGAAAAAATTAAAACAGGCACAAAAAATAACTGGGGCGCGCGAAGAAGTAAGATGGATTTGTCTCTGGAAATTGCATAATTTGCAAATGAGTTCTATGAAAATAGATGTAAATCCTTCATTCGAACTCGGAATGAGGTAAAACCAAGTGTGTTGGAAAGATAATTCAAAGTGCTATAATTAATAGGCCGTGGGACACTCAAATCATTGTGTGCTAAGAGATATGGCCCTTCAAAGTTGACTCTCCTAAATAACATTTTTTGAATTTTGATATGGTTGCTCTAATATTTGGGTTAGACCCATTTCCCACTCAATTTGACCCCCTAAAAAAGAATATGAAGTCGGATTTTTAAAATAACGAATGAATTTTTGATATATGAAAACTAAAATTTTGGGCAATTCGAGGAATGTTTTTGGGCTCTTTTTGGAGTTGTTACAATATCTCCCCCTTGGGAATATTCGTCCCTGAATGTACAAGAGACGTACAAGGCAAGAGTGATCATAAATAATTCATTCCCAACAAGAATGCAACATAACATGTAAATCACCATTTTCAAATTCTCAATATAAGTATAAAATCATCATAAATTTACCAACTTAATCATGAATGCACATGAATGACATAGGGGCTGAAATACAAGACTTGGAATCAACGAAAGGACATGAAATGTCATCATAAGCTTGAATAGAATGAAACAAATATGAGTATTGCTTTTCCATGACCACATCACCTTCTCGATAGACTCATATGAATGGACGACTCTTCCAAAGGGAATTGACGAACACTACATCATTATCAATCAATTTCTCCACTCACCCATCAAACACCTCCACTGGTACCTTCTCCCTAGTCAACTTATACTCCACGTCTTCCAAAATCCCAAGGAGTTTTATGCACTAGAGTCACCAACACATCACGCCAACCTAGAAGCATGAAGAACCCAACTAACCCAACTCCTATCCATAGGCAATCTTTAAACTTATGCAACCTTACCAACCTCCCTACTCATCCTATAAGGACTCACAACCAAGACTCATTTGTCAATCTTAAATATACCTCACCCACTTGATAGCATAACTACCATCTCCCCTTGGGAGATAACCTCCACGTTATCATCTTCTCACCCCAAAACTTCCAACTATAATAAGGAGGAATCCATGCCTTGCTTAAACTAGACCTCCTCAACCAAAGAAAATTCGAAACAACCAAGAAAACTATACTACCATTCCCAACTTCCCTCATCCTACTTCAAACCTAGCCAATTGATGGACCCCACTAGTCTCCTCTTTGCAACGATTATCCACATATGCTAAGCTATCCATGGGCACCCTACTTAGAGCACTAACCACAACACTAGCCTTACCAGAAAAAATAATTCACACTCATATCATAACCCTTAAAGAATTCTAACTACCTTCTTCCTATCCACAATGCACACTTACCATATTTAACAAACAACCTCTCATCCTCCAAGACTTCCAACACTGCCCCCAAATGATTCACAACTTCTTAAACAAATAAATGTCTCATCACTAGAGACCACGACAAACATATCAAGGTGGGGTTTTTAAGACCCTATTGTAGAGACCCATAAACATAGCCAACGCATAAATTAACCAATCTCCATGAAGACATAGCATGCATGCAACTATTCCATCATAAGTATAATACCATAAGCCACCACACCAACTCAAAAAAGTCACAAGGCAAAACCTAATGCAAGATGAACACGGATTAACAATTATGGAGTTTCTATCCACCATATATTCTACAAGAGGAAAACCACTAAAGGTTCACATAACACGTTGTAACACAAGAGAAGGCCACTAGTAACCAAAAGAATAAAGAAAGAGACAACAGTACACCAGTCCTAAGAATGCGCAAATGTCTAAGTCAAGGAAACTTCAACATACCGGTGGCAACATTGGGCGCCTCATCTTCTTCTTGCCACCTTTTAAAAACATAGAATTGAATACGCCTTGGAGCATCCCCTATATCAACCTCACCACCTATACCCTGTTTGTGCCTAAGAGGACAATCTGTATTCTTGTGACCAAGCTCCCCACATTTGAAGCATGTTTTGGAACCCCTCAAACATGGGACCCTACGACCCCTTCCACAATTAGCACACATACCCGTAGGAGCCACACCACTAACTTTTTGATGCCTAGGGAGGTCACTGGCAAGACCCCAATCAGTAGCATGAGAAGGCCCTTGGCCTTGATGAGATCTAGCACTCTTTTAGAACTTCCCTCAAAACGTACCCTCTTAGCCTCATGACCCCTTCTTTTCCTCAACTTCTCCTCCTGCATTTGCTCAGCATATGCCATCGACTGAGACAAGTTCATGTCATTAATTAGCAAAGCAGACTGGCATTCTTAACTCACCAAGTCGGAGACCCCTATCACAAACTTATTCATCTTAGATCTAGGATCGGCCACCAAGTGAGGATCATATTTAAAAGTTGATTGAACTTGAGGGTATACTCTCTCACACTCACAGCACCTTGCCTCAAATTCATGAATTCGACAAACTTATATTTCCTAATCTTAAGAAGGAAGAATCAATTAAGGAAAGCCAATTTGAACTCCTCCCAAGGTACCACATAACCATTCCCCTTTTCCTCTTCCGATTGATCATACCATATTTGATCTACCCATTTGAGTCAGTATGCCGCCAACTCAGCCTACACAATTGATACAACACCCACAATATTAAAGATTTTATAGACCTCATCAATGAACTCTTGTGGATCTTCATGCACCTTTAACCCATGAATTATCGGAGGATTAATCCTCAAGAAAACCTTTACCCTAGATCTCAGGGTAGTAGCATGAGGGGCCTGGGCCCCTTGATTGATTTGGTTGGCCACAACTTGGGCAAGCATAGTAAGAGTATCCCGGAGTTCACCATTGGTAGGTTTCTCCTCGGGAGTTCGGACCATTCTTCCTCGAGTGTTAAACATGATCCAGAATAGTAAAAAACAATTTCTAGGGGGAAAATCTTACCATGTCTCTAAAGTATGACTTAGAACATGAAAAAGGCAAACATTAACTAAAATGCCTCATAGCCTCCTATTCATAGTCATGGTGCACTTCACAACCATGAATAGGAAACTAATCGACGCGGTGTATTGGACACCAAGGATCTATCAACCTAGTGCTCTGATACCAAATTTTTCACGACCCAAGCCTAGGTCCTAGACATGACAGGGCAAATGAGGAACTCGAAGGAACCCCAAATGAGCCTCTTAACTTGTCATTACACATCATTGGTTGCGGAAGCATATAAAAGACATAAAGAGTAAAAGTAGAGGAATGGTTCTAAGGGGAAAGCTTGCATAAACATCATAATCAATAGACAAGAGTTAAAGCACATATCATAGATATATAATATGTCCAACAACACCTCTATGCAGAGATAAGAGCGGGAGCTAAGACAAAGTAACCGGGCTCACCCTCGTAGTAAAAATAGAACGTAAGAAAGATGTATCAATACAAAGATAAGAGCAACATGGACTAAGGTTCCCGAAGTGGAGGACTCATCAACTAGCTTTGAGTAGAACCGGTCTAGCCATGTGGAGGAGGAGGATGATCAACTTGGGCACCGATACCTACGTGGTGTTATCACCTAGGCAAGAATATGCATTATTACGTTTGAATGTACTAAGTGTGTGGGATGCAATGCAACAAGAGATGAGCATCATAATCCAAAATGTATAACAATAGGAAGTAGGCATAATATATAGCAATATGACATGTATGTTCAATGCATAAGTAAAACATGCTTAAGTAACTTATGCTCATGTAGAATATCATATGGTTAGAAGATGCCAAGCTAGATTTCCAAAGTACAAATCCCTCATCAAGGTTAGTAATGATAGCACCCATCACCCTAGTGTGTGGGGTACAAACCACTCATCAAGGTTAGTGGTAATAGCACCTGTCATCCTAGTGTGCTAAATTTCCAAAGTACAAACCCCATGGTAGGTTAGTGATGATAGCACCCGTAACCTAGTGTGCTAGATTTCCAAATTAAAAACTCCTTGGTAGATTAATGATGATAGCATCCATCACCCTAGTGTGTCAGGTACAAATCCCTCATCAAGGTTGGTGATGATTGCACCCATCACTCTAGTGTGTTAGATTTTTAAAGTACAAACCCCTTGGTAGGTTAGTGATGATAATACCCATTACCCTAGTGTGTGAAACTTTAAAATAGGATTCTTCATGTACATAAGCTCATTTTATAATCATATATTCATTCAAATCATATCTCATGCATTGGGCCTTCAATTCCTCAATAAGCCATAACCGGACGTTTTATCAAACACTTAGGGGGTATGTAATGGGGGTAAAAAACCATGCAATTTAGAGATGAAATAATTCTTGAAAATCTGTTGTAAAAACATCAATCAACACATTGCAACATCGCCAAGACTTTCACATCAAAACCCCTCATCAAATCCAACATTAGATCCAAGATTTAGAGCTCAAAACATGCTAAACGTTCATACCTCCATGAACTCAAATCACTATGTAGTAAATTTCTTTATATACAAGACCAATATGTAAAATCAACTTTAAATCAAGAAATTTCAGTAAAAAGGGAGATTAGGTACCATAGGTGAAAGGACCCAATGGTTCAACGCCACATACCTTGACTTTGGAGAACCCTTGAAGAAGATTAGAAATGGAGACTTGAAGCTTGAATGAAATCCTTAAGATTGGTCTTGAGTTTTAGGGCTTGAATTTAGGGTGAAATACGAGTCTAAATGTTTGAGTGAGTACTAGGAATGTTTAGGATGATATGAGGGTGAAATAAGGCTAAGTATAGGTATTTTCTAGTGCGGGAACCCTTAGGCCCAAGAATTAAACGTCTTGGACCGAAAAAATTTAAAAAGTAACAAAAAATAATAGGGACGCATCATGGAAGTAAGGTGGATTTGTCTATGGAAATTGCATTTTTTGCACAAACGAGTTCTATGAAAATGGGCATAAATCCTTCATCCAAACTCGGAATGAGATGAAACAAAGTGCATTGGTAAGGTAATTCAAAGAGCTTTAAGTTCGTCATGGGACACTCATTCATTATGTGCTAAGAGATATACCCCTTCAAAGTTAACCCTCCTAAATATCATTTTTTATGATTTTTAGATTTTGATACGGTTGCTCTAAAATTCGGGTTGGATCCATTGCCCACTCAATTTGACCCCCTGAACAAGAATATGAAGTTAAATTTTCATAATAATGAATATTTCTTTAGCTATATGGATATTAAAATTTGCAGGCATTCCGAGGAACGTTTTTGGGCACTTTTTGAGATCGTTATATTATCTCCCACTTGGGAGCATTCGTCCCTGAATGTAAAAAAGATGTGCAAGGCAAGAGTGATCATCAATAAATCAGCTCCAACAAGAATGCAATATAACATGTAAAACACCATTTTCAAATTCTCAACATAAGCATAAAATCATCATAAATTTGTTAACTTAATCGTGAATGCACATGAACGACATAGAGGCTGAAATGCAAGACTTGGAATAATAGAAGGACGTGAAGTGTCATCATAACCTTAAATAGAATGAAACATATACGAGTATTGCTTTTCCATTCCCACATCGGCTTCTCGAGAGACTCATACGAATAGACAACTCTTCCAAAGAGCATTGACAAACACTACATCATTATCAATCAATTTCTCCACTCACCCATCCAACACCAGCACTGGGACCTTCTCCCAAGTCAACTTATCCTCCATGTCTCCCACAATCTCAATGAGTGCTACGCACTAGAGTCACAAACACATCATGCCAACCTAAAAGCATGAAGACCCAAACTAACCCAACTCCTATCCATGGGAAATCCCTAAACTTATGCAACCTTATCGACCTCTCTATTCATCCTGTAAGGACTCACAACCAAGACTCATTTGTCAATCTAAAATACACTTAACCTACTTTGTACCATAACCACTATCTCCCCATAGGGAGACAACCTCCACTCTATCATCTTCTGACCCAAAAATCCCAACTCTAATAAGGCAGAATCCAACTAATGGACCTCACGAGTCTCCTTTTTGCCATCACTATACACATATGCTAAGCTACCCATGGGCATCTTACTTATAGCACCAACCATAACACTAGCCTTATCAGAAAAACTAATACACATTCATATCATAACCCTTAAAGAATTCTAACCACCTTCTTGCAATCAACAATGCACACTTACCATATTTAGCAAACAACTTCTCAACCTCCAAGATTTGCAACACTACCCCTAAATGATTCACAAGTTCTTAAACAAATAAATGTCTCATCACTAGCGACTACAACAAACATATTAAGGTGGGGTTTTAAAACCCTATTCTAGAGACCCATAAACATAGCCAACACATAAATTAACTAATCTCCATGAAGACACAACATGCATGCAACTATTCCATCCCAAGTATAACAACACAAGACACCACACCAACTCCAACAAGTCACAAGGCAAACCCTAATGCAAGATGAACACGGATCAACACTTATGGACTTTTTAGCCACTATATATTCTACAAAAGGAAAGACACAAGAGAAGCCCACTACAAACCAAAAGAATAAAGAAACAAATAATGGTACACTGGGCCTAACAATACACACACATCTAAGTCAAGAAAACTTCAACATACCGGTGGCAATATTTGGCTCCTCATCTTCTTCGTGCCTTCTTTGAAGAGCATAGTACCGATTACTTCTTGGAGCATCCCCTCGATCAACCTCACCTCCTCTATCCTCTTTGCGCCAAAGAGGACAATCTTTCTTCTTGTGACCAAGCTCCCCAAATTTGAAGCATTCCTTAGTACTGCTCAAACATGAACCCCTATGACACCTTCTATCATTAGGACCCACACCCTTAGGAGACACACCACCAATATCTTGAGGTCTAGGGAGGTCATTGGCAAGCTCCCCATCAGTAGCATGAGAAGGTCCTTGGCCTTGATGAGATCTAGCACCCTTTTGGAACATACCTTCAAAACGGGCCCACTTGGCCTCATGACCCCTTCTCTTCCTCAACTTCTCCTCCTCCATTTACTTAGAATATGTCATCAACCGAGACAAGTCCATTTCTCTAATTGGCAAAGCGGATGACATTCTTCACTCACCAAGTTGGAGACGCCTGTCACAAACTTATTCATCTTCGATCTAGGATCGGCCACTAAGTGAGGAGAATACATTGAATGTTGACTGAAATTGAGGGCATACTCCCTCACACTTATAGCACCTTGCCTCAAATTCATTAATTTTACCAACTTAGCTTCCCTAAGCTCAAGGGGGAAGAACCGATTAAGGAAATCTAATTTGAACTCCTCCCAAAGCACCACATAACCATTCCCCTTCTCTCCTTCTCATTGATCATACCATGTTTGAGTTACCCCTTTGATTTGGTAGGCCGCCAAATCCGCCTTCTCATTTGGCTCAACATTCATAATATTAAAGATTTTGTAGACCTTATCATTGAACTCTTGTGGATCTTCATCAACATTTGACCCATGAAATACTGAAGGATTTATCCTCATGAAATCCGTTACCCTAGCTCCCGATATAGTAGCATGAGGGGCTTGGGCCCCTTGATTTACTTGGTTGGCCACAACTTGGGCAAGCATAGTAAGAGCATCCTGGAGTTCACCATTGGTAGGTTTTTCCTCTGATTTCAGGCACTTGTTCCTCGAGTGTTAGGCATGATCTAGCATATTAAGGAATAATCATTAGGTGGGAAAATCTTAGCATGACTCCATAGTGTGACTTAGAACATGAAAAAGGGAAACATTTCCAAAAACGCCTCACACCTTCTATTCAAATTCATGGCACACTTCACAACCATGAATAATACTCTAATAGATGCAGTGTGCTTGACTCCGAGGATCTGTCAACCTTGTGCTCTAATACCAAGTTAGTCACGACCCAAGGCTTACGCCTAGATATGACATGGCGAATGAGGAACCCAAAGGAACCCCAAAGGAGTTTCTTGACTTGTTATTAGACATCACTGGTCATGGAAGCATATAAAATACATAAAGTGTTAGAGTACGGGCAATGGGTCTAAAGGGAAAGCCTTCGTAAACATCATATCAAGAGACAAGAGTCAAAGCTCATAACATAGATACATAATATGTCCAACAACACCTCTATGCATAGAAAAGGGCGGGGGCAAAGACAAAGCAACTTGGCTCACCCTCTTGTAAAAATACAACATACAAAAGAAGTCTCAATACAAAGATAAGAGTAACATAGGCTAAGGTCCCCAAAGTGGAGGAATCACTAACTAGCTTTGAGTAGAACCGATCTCGCCATGTAGAGTAGGTTGATGATCAACTTGGGCACCATTTTCTACGTAGTGATATCATATAGGTAAGAGTATGAATTAGTATGCTAGAATGTGCTAAGAATGGGAGATGCAATGCAACAAGAGATAAGCATCATACTCCAAAATACATAACAATAGGCTATAGGCATAATATATAGCAATATGATATGTATGATCAATGCATCAGTGAAACATGCTAAAGTAACTCATGCTCACATACGATATCATATTTTTAGAATATACCAAGATAGATTTTCAAAGTACAAATCCCTCATCAAGGTTAGTGATGATAGCATCCATCACCATAGTGCGTGAGGTACAAACCCCTCATCAAGGTTAGTGATGATAGCACCCATCACTCAAATTTGCTAGATTTCCAAAGTACGAACCCCTTGGTAGGTTAGTGACAATAGCATCCATCACCCTATTGTCCTAGATTCCAAAGTTCAAACCCCTTGGTATGTTAGTGATGATAGCACCCATCACCCTAGTGTGTTAGATTTCCAAAGTACAAAACTCTTGGTAGGTTAGTGATGATAGCACCCATCACCCTAGTGTATGAAAGTTTAGAATGGGATTCATCATGTATATAAGCGCATTTCATCATCATATAGTCATTCAAATCATATTTCTTTCTTTGGACATTCAATTCCTCAAGAAACCATAACCGAATATTTTATCAAAAACTTCGTGGGTGTGCAATGAGTTAAAAAACATGTAATTTCAAGATGATATCCTGCAAGAAAATCAATTGTCAAACCATCAATCAAACCTTGCAACACCACCAAGACATTCACATCAAAACCCCTAATCAAATTCAACACTAGATCCAAGAATTAGAGCTCAAAATATGCTAAAACATCCATACATTTATGAACTCAAATCACTGTGCAGTAAATTTCTTAATATACGAGACTCACATGTAAAATCAAGTTTAAATCATGCAATTTAAGTAAAAAGGGAGCTTAGACACCATGGGTGAAAGGATCCAATGGTTGAACACCATATACCTTGACTTTGGAGAACCTGTGAAGAAGATTGGAGATAGACACTTGAAGCTTGAATGAAATCCTTAAGATTGGTCTTGAGTTTTGGGATTTGAATTTAGGGTGAAATATGAGTCTAAATGTTTGAGTGAGTATTGGGGAATGTTTAGAATGATATGAGAGTGCAAAAAGGCTAAATATAGGTATTTTCAAATGTGGGAACCCTTAGGTCCAAGACATAAAAGTCTTGGACTGAAAAAACTAAAACAGGCGAAAAGAATAACAGGGGCACGTTGAAAAAGTAAGGCAGATTTGTCTCTAAAAAATTGCATTTTCTACGCGAACAAGTACTACAAAAATGTGCATGAATCCTTCATCTGAAATTGGTATGAGGTGAAACTAAGTGCGTTTGAAAGCCAGTTCAAAGAGCTTTAAGTTGGTAGGTCATGGGCCACTCAATTGCGATTTTTGGATTTTGATACAGTTGCTATAAAATTTGGGTTAGACCCATTTCCTACTCAATTTGACACCTTGAACTAGAATATGAAGTTGGATTTTCAATATGATGAACATATTTTTAGATATATGAAAATTAAAATTCTAGGCATTCTAAGGCACGTTTTGGGCACTTTTTGGGGTCGTTACAATATCTTCCCCCTGGAACATTCATCCTTGAATGTAAAAGAGATGTGTAAGTCAAGAGTGATAATCAACAAATTAGACCCAGCAAAAATGCAACATAACATGTAAAACACCATTTTTAAATTCTCAACGTAAGTATAAAATCATCACAAATTTGCCAACTTAATCATGAATGCACATGAATGACATAGGGGCTGAAATGCAAGACTAGGAATCACGGAAAGGACTTGATATATCATCACAAGCTTGAATAGAATGAAAGCAATATTGGTATTGCTTTTCCATGCCCACATCAGCCTCCCCATAGACTCATACAAATAGACGACTCTTCTAAATGGCATTGACGAACACTACATCATTATCAATTAATTTCTGAACAAACCCATCCAACACCTCCACTGGGACCTTCTCCCTTGTCAACTTATCCTCCACGTGTCCCATATTCTCAAGGAGTGCTATCGTACTAGAGTCACCAACACATCATGCCAACCTAGAAGCATGAAGAACCAAACTAACCCATTTCCTATCCATAGGCAATCCCCAAACTTATCCAACCTTACCAACATACCCATTCATCCTATAAGGACTCATAACCAAGACTCATTTGTCAATCTTAAATACATCAAACCCACTTGGTACCATACTTACCATCTCCCCCTTAAAAGATAACCTGCACTCTATCATCTTCTCACCCAAAACTTCTAACTCTAATGAGGTGGAATTAAGGCCTTGCTTAGACTAGATTAAACTTCATTTGGTTAGCCACAACTTGGGCAAGCATAGTAAGAGAATCCTAGAGTTCACCGTTGGTAGGTTTTTCCTTGGGAGTTCGGGCCCTTCTTCTTCGAGTGTCAAAAATGATCTAGCATAGAAAAGAATAATCTTTAGGTGGAAAAATCTTACCACGACTCTATAGCACCACTTATGACATGAATAAGGGAAACATTTCCTAAAATATCTCATAGCCTCCTAATCATAGTCATAGCATGCTTCACAACCATGAATAGGAATCTAATCGACGCAATGTGTTGGACTACGAGAATCTATCAACCTAGTGTTCTGAAACCAACTTTATCACAACCCAAGCCTAGGGCCTAGATGTGACATAGCAAATGAGAAACCCAAAGGAATCCAAACGATCCTCTTCACTTGTCATTACACATCATTGGTCATGGGAACATATAAAAGACTTAAAGAGTTAGAGTAAGGGTAATGGGTCTAAGGGGAAAGCTTGCAGAAACATCATAATCAAGAGACAAGAGTCAAAGCTCATAACATAGGTAGATAATATATCCAACAACACATCTATTCATAGATAAGAGTGGGGGAAAAGATAAAGCAATTGGGCTCACCCTCATAGTCAAAATAGAACATAAGAAAGATGTCTCAATACAAAGATAAGAGTAACATAGACTAAGGTCCCCCGAAGTGGAGGACTCACGAACTAGCTTTGAGTATAACCGATTTACCCACATAGAGGAAGAGGATGATCAACTTGGGCACCGGTTCCTACAAGGTGATATCATGTAGGGAAGAGTATGCATTAGTACATATGAATGTACTAAGTATATGGGATGCAAAGAAAGAAGAGATAAGCATCATCATCCAAAATACATAACAATAGGCTATAGGCATAATATATAGCAATATGATATGTATGAACGATGCATAAGTGAAACATGTTTAAGTAACTCATACTCATATAAGATATCATATGTCTAGAAGACACCAAGCTACATTTTCAAAGTTCAAACCCCTCATCAAGGTTAGTGATGATAGCATCCATCACCCTAGCGTGCTAGATTTTCAAAGTACAAACCCCTTTGTATGTTAGTGATTATAGTACCCCATAACCCTAGTCCGTGAGGTATAAACCCATCATCAAGGTTTGGGATGATAGAACCCATCACCCTAGTATGCTAGATTTCCAAAGGACAAACCTCTTGGTAGGTAAGTGATGATAACACCCATCACCCTAGTGTGTGAGGTACAAGCCCTTCATCAAGGTTAGTGATGATAGCACCCATCACCCTAGTGTGTTAGATTTCTAAAGTACAAACCCCTCGGTAGCTTAGTAATGATAACACCCATCACCCTAGTGTGTAAAATATTAAAATAGGATTCATCATATACATAAGATCATTTTATCATCATATAGTCATTCAAATCATATCTCATTCTTTGGTACTTCAATTCCTCAAGAAACCATAATCGAACATTCTATCAAACACTTAGGGGGTGTGTAATGGTGTAAAAGACCATGCAATTTAGAGGAGAAATCATGCAAAAAATCTGTTGTTAAACCATCAATAAACACCTTGCAACATCTCCAAGACATTCACATCAAAGCCTCTCATCAAATCCTACATTAGATCTAAGATTTAAAGCTCAAACCATGCTAAAACAACCATAGATTTATGAACTCAAATCACTGGGCAGTAAATTCTTAATATACAAGACCCACATGTAAAATTAACTTTAAATCATACTATTTAAATAAAAAGGGAGCTTAGGTACCATAGGTGAAAGGACTCAATGGTTCAACACCACATACCTTGAAACTGGAGAACCCATGAAGAAGACTAGAGATGGAGACTCAAAGCTTAATTGAAATCCTTAAGATTGGTCTTGAGTTTTGGTAATTTAATTTAGGGTGAAATATGAGTCTAAATGTTTAAGATAGTTTTAGGGAATGTTTAGGATAATATGAGGGTGAAATAAGGCTAACTATAGGTATTTTCAAGAGTTGAAACCCTTGGGCCCAAGACTTAAAAGTTTGGATAGAAAAAATTAAAACAGGCACCTAAAATTTGGTTAGACCTATTTTGCACCCCTATTTGGCCCCCTGAAAAAGAATATATAGTTGGATTTTCAAAATAACGAATGAAATTTTAGATATATGAAAAATTAAAATTTTGGGCATTCCGAGACATGTTTTTGGACACTTTTTGGGGTTGTTAGAAGAAAGGGTTTTGATTCCATTTGGGTTGTGGTTGATAGGATAACAAAATGAGGTCACTTTCTATCAGTTAGAACTATATATGGGGCTGAAGATTATGCTAAATTGTACATTCATAAATTGGTGAGAATGCATGTCATGGTGCTTAATTTGCATCATACTTTCAGAGGCCTTTCCAAAGGTATCTTCGTACAAGAGTTAAACTTAGTACAGACTTTCACCCTAAAACGGATGGCCAAGCCCAGAGAACTGTCTAAACTCTAGAGGACATGCTTAGGGCTTATGTATTGGAGCTTAATGGTAGTTAGGACGATCATCTTTTGTTGATTGAGTTTTTATACAACAATAGATATCATTCTAGCATCAATATGGATCCTTTTGAGGCCTTCTATGGTAGACATTGTAGATCACTGATTGGGTGGTTTGAGGTTGGAGAGAGGTGGTGTTATTGGGTCCAGATCTGGTTATGGAGGCTCTTGAAAAGGTTAGGATGATTAGAGAAAGGTTGAAGACGGGCCAAAGTTGCCAAAAGTCCTATGCCTATGTGAGGACAAGGGATCTTGAATTCAAAGTTGGTGATTTTGTTTATTTGAGGATCTCACCCATGAAGGGTGGTTCATTTTGGTAAGAAGGGTAAGCTAAGACCTATATATGTGGGTCCTATAGGCTGATGAGAAGGATTGGTAATGTGTCCTATGAAATGGAATTGGTTTATCTGGTATTCCATGTCTCTATGTTGAGGAAGTGTATGGGTAACCCTAATGCTATTGTGCCTCTTGATGTTATGGGGGTAGTTGAAGACAACTTGACATATGATCAAGTTCCAGTTGAGATAGGGGATAGACAAGTGAAGTGGTCGAGGAACAAGGATGTTTCTTCCGTTAGGGTCCCTTGGAGGAATCAACAAGTCAAAACTACTACATGGGAGGCCAAAGCGGATATGCAAACCTTATATCCTTATCTCTTCCATTCTACTCAATCCAACGGTACTATTTTAAGTCTTCTATGTGATTTCATGTCTCATGTTCCAGCCCCTAAGTTATTTGCATGCATTCATGCTTATATTGTCAAGGTTCATGGTGATTTTACACTTATGTTGAGATTTTGATAAAAAAGGTTTTGATTGTGTTGATACATTTTTGTTAGGGATGATTTCTTTATGAATAATCTTCTCATGTATGTCTCTTCGACATTCGGGGACGAATGTTTCCAAGGGGGTATATTGAAATGACCCCAAAAAGTGCCTCAAAATGTGCCTCGAAGTGCTTGGAATCGTTCGATATATCTCAAAATTCGTGTGTGATATCGAAAATATGACTTCATATTCTTTTTCAAGAGGCCAAATTGAGTGGGAAATGTGTCCAAGCCCGATTTAAGAGCAACCATAACAAAATTTGAAAATGGCAAAAAATGCGATTTCTTAAGACGATCCGAGCCCCTGGCGCGACGCGCCAAGGGCATGCTTCTATGTATTTTTGTGGCTAGTTTTCTATCTCGGTCCAAGACTTTTGCGTCTTGGCCCTAAGTGTTTCCATACATGAAAATACCTATACATAGCTTTAATTCACCCTTATATCATGCAAGACATTCCCACAAACTCTCTCAAACACTTAGACAATATTTCATCTCAAAATTTCAAGTTCTAAAACTCATCCGGATGTTAAGATTCTCATTCAAGATTCAAGTTTCCATCTCCAATATTCTTAAAGGATTCCCCAAAGCTAAGGTATATGAGTTTCCTTTATGATTTCCTTTCACCCATGATTCCCAAGCTTTCTTTTACCTAAAATTACATAATTTAAAGTTGATTTACTCATACGTCTTGTTTATTGTGAGTTTCACTGCACAATATGTTGGGGTTTCATGATATTGTGATTGTTTTGGCATGTTTTGAGCTATGAATCTATGGTCTATTGTGAGATTTGATGAAGGGTTTTGTTTATATTGCTTCAGGGTGTTACCAAATATCTATTGATGGTTTTACATTGAATTTCCTAGAGTGACTCCTCTCTTGACTTGTGTGGTTTTACATTAGCATTACATACCCACCAAATATTTGATAAAATGTCCGATTGATGTATTTTGAGTAATTGAAGGTCTAATGCATGTTTTATGAGTTGAATGACTTTATGATAACGAAAGGAATGTATATATATGATATTATGTCTATAGTGTTGGGAATAGACTAAGCCTCACTCGGGGTGTTGTAGGCTCGGGTAACCTTGTTGAGGGATTTGTACCTCGATCTCCTTGCTTGGGAGGTGGTAGGCCCATGCAACCATGTCGAGTGGCTTATACCTCACCAACCACATTGAGAGATTTATACCTCATTAATCGATTAAGGGGTTCGTACCTTATTCGCCTCTCCAAGGGTGTGGTAGGCCTTTGATATTCACTAATAATGGTCACAACTTACACATGTATTATGTTCTATATAAGCATGGTTTACTACAAGCATATTCATGCATGTCATATTGGTTATGTATTTCGATTGTGTCACTTATCTCTCGTTGCATTGTATCCTACATACTTAGTACATTCTAACATACTAACACATACTCAATACCTATATGATATCACAATATAGGAACTGAAACCCCACTTGAGCATCCGCCTCCACATGGCTAGTACGATTTCTCCGAAGCTTGTTGGTGAGTGCTCTATTCCGTCGATGATGTTTGTGATCTCATGCTATGTTCTATGACTATTTTTCTTTTATATATATATATTGACAATGAAGGTGAGCCTATTTACTTGTCTTGGCCCCCGCTAAGTTCTATTGTTAGAGGTATTGTTGGACATGTTATGTATCTATGCTATGAGCCTTGACTCTCTTGTTCTTGATATTTATTTTACGAAGTTTCCCCTTAGTCCGTTTTGCCCTTATTTCTCATCCATTATATTATTTACTTGCTTCCGTGACCATTGATGTGTAATGATATGTTAAGAGGCTTGCTTGGGGTCCCTTTGGGTTCCCCATATGTCGTGTCATGTCTATACCGTAGGCTTGGGTCGTGACAGAAAAAGTGAAGTTGATTAGGGAAAGGTTGAAGATGGCTCAAAGTTGTCAAAAGTCTTATTTGGATGTTAGACAGAGGGATCTTGAATTCCATGTAGGTGATTGGGTGTATATCAAAGTTTCTCCTATTAAAGATGTGATGTGTTTTGGTAAAAAAGGAAAGTTAAGTCCCCAATATGCAGGTCCGTATAAGATAGTTGAGTGGATTGACAAGGTAGCCTATAGATTGGATTTGCTTTGGAGATGAGTTATATTCACTCGGTTTTCCATGTGTCAACATTGAGAAAGTTGATTGGTGATCCTAGTTCATTGTGCCCTTGGAAGGTGTTGAGCTTGAGAAGAACGTGTCCTATCAAGAGGTTCCAATTGAAATTTAGAAAAGTAAATGGCTTCGCAATAGATGTTGCTTCGGTTAAAGTACTTTGGAGGTATCAACATGTGGAGAGTGCTACAAGGAAGGCAGAGACGGACGTGATCAGGCGATATCCATATCTTTTCCATTCTACTCAAGCCAAAGGTACTAGGTTCTACCTATTCTCCATGGTCCTAATTCTTTCATCTTATATTTCATGACATGACATGCATACATATGAACGAAAATATTTTAATGATGTTTTGACATGAGCTTTAGTAATTTTATGATTTTCAAGAAATGAGTTATACATTGTATTCCCACGTTGAAATGTTTTATGTTCAAGTCAATCCCTTCAAGAAATGTTTTACCCTATTCAAAGGCGAATGTTTCCAAGGCAGAGATGATGTAAGGACCCAGATCTGGCAAGACCTTATCGATGATTAAAATCATGTTTTTAGATATTTGGTGACCTATGGGGGTGCTTGTATATGGATTTGTGTGGCTAAATAAGGTATTTTAGGCTTGGTCGCCCTCCAAGGTAACTCCCACAAGTCGTGGTCCTCACCATTTGCCATAAAAGAGGCCCTTGGTAGGTGCCCCAACCTTCAAGCAAAGCAATTTACTAAGGCAGCCACCAAGGGACCCTATACAGGTCATGCAACCATCTATGAGCAGCGGTTGGGTGTCTTTTAAGCTCTTATCGCAAAATATGTTTCTTGCTAATACAAGTTGTGGCCAACCAAGCCAACCAAGGGGCCCAAGTCCCTCATGATCCTACACCGGCATCTCGGGTGAGAGACTTCATGAGGATGAACCCACTGGAATTCTATGGGTCTAAGGTAGATGAGGACCTTCAAGAGTTCATTGATGAGGTCTACAAGGTATTGGCTATCACGGGGGTTAGATCGGAGGAGAAAGAAGAGTTGGCGGCCTACCAACTCAAAGAGGTAGCACAAATATGGTTTAATCAATGGAAGGAGGAGAAAGGAATCAATAATTTGTTACTCTGGGAGAAGTTTAAGGTGGATTTTATTAATCAGTTCTTCCCTCTTGAGCTTAGGGAGGCCAAGATGGTGGAGTTTATGAATTTGAGACAAGGATCTATGAGTGTAAGGGAGTATGCCCTCAAGTTCAATCAACTCTCTAAATATGCTTCCCACTAGGTTGTCGACCTAAGGTCTAGAATGAACAAGTTCATGATGGGTGTATCCAATTTGGTGAGTAAGGAATGCCGGTCCGCTATGTTGATTAGTGACATGAATTTTTCCAGTTTGATGACCTATGCCGAACAGGTGGGGGAGGAAATATTGAGGAAGAAGAGGAGTAATGAGTCCAAGAGGGCTCGTTTTGAGGGAAAATTCCAAGGTCGAAAGGGTAGTTGGTTCCATCAAAGCCAAGTGTCTTCTCATGTATTTAATAAGAGGGTTGCCAATGACTTTCCAAGGGCCCAAGGTATTGGGGGTGTGGTTTCTAATGCTGGGTGTCTAAAATGTGGTAAGGGTAATAGTGGCCCGTGCTTTAAGGATACTAATACTTGTTATAGTCGTGGAGAAGTTGGGCATAAGGTGATGGATTGCCCTCGAAATCGTAAAAAGGGTAGGAGGTTCATCCACAAGGTGCTAATGTGATCCTTTGGGGAGAGGTGGCCGATAAGATGGTGCCCCAAGGAAAAATCGATTCTATGAACTCCAAGGGAGGCAAGGGGTTGAGGAGGTTCTCGATGTCATCCTTGGTATGTCACAAGTCTTTGATTTTGATGTATATACATTGATTGATTCGGGTGCCACTCTTTCTTTTGTTACCCCCTTTGTTGCCAAAAAGTTTCATGTTGAGCCCGAATTGTTGGGTAAATCTTATGAGGTGTCCACTCCAATTGATACATCTAATATTGCAAGAATGTTGTATATAAATTGTCCCATTTGCATTTTGCCTAAGATATTACCGTGAGATCTTGTTGAGTTGGAAATGTTGTATTTTGATGTCATACTTGGGATAGATTGGTTGCATGCATACTATGCCTCTTTTGATTCTAGAACCCAAAGGGTCAAATTTCGATTCCCAAATGAACCCATTCTTGAGTGAGAGAGTCATGATGTGGTGCTCAAGGGTATATTCATCTCTTATATTAAAGCTCGTAAGTTGATCTATAAGTGGTGTCTCTATCATCTTGTGAGGGTAAGAGATATGGAGTCCAAGGTCCTTCTTATAGATTCGATTTTGATTGTAAATGAGTTCCTTCATGTCTTTCCAAATTACCTTCTCGATGTCCCTCCCGAAAGGGAAGTAGATTTTGGTATAGACCTCCTTGCTGATACTCAACCCATTTAATACCCACTTACCACATAACCTCAATGAGTTAAAGGAGTTGAAGGAACAGTTGAGGGATTTGTCGGAGAAGGGTTTTATTAGGTCTAGCCAATCACCTTGCGATGTAGTGGTTTGTTAGAGAAGAAGAAAGATAGGTCCCTTAGAAAGTGTATTGACTACTGGCAACTTAATAGGGTCTCCATAAAGAATAAGTATCGTCTTCCAAGGATTGATGATTTGTTTGACCAATTGCAAAGGGCTAGTCGCTTCTCGAAGATTGATCTTCAATCCGGGTACCATAAGTGAAGGTGAGGGAGTGTGATATTCCTAAGATGGCCTTCCGGACTAGGTATGCACATTATGAGTTTGTTTTGATGTCTTTTGGGTTGACCAATGCACCGGCCATCTTCATGGATCTTATGAATAGGGTCTCCAAACCCTACCTTGATTCGTTTATTGTGGTCTTCATTGATGATATTTTGATCTATTCATATAGTGAGGAGGAGCATATGGGTCATTTGAGGGTAGTGCTATAAAGATGGAGGGAAGAGAAGTTGTATGCCAAGTATGAAAAATGTGAATTTTTGTTAAAAGAGGTTGCCTTCCAAGGACATGTGGTGTCGAGGGATGGTATTAAGGTGGGTCCTAAAAAGACAGATGTGATTAGAAATTGGCCTTGACCATTGACTCTGTCGGATATAAGGAACTTCTTGGGCTTAGCGGGTTACTATCGGAGGTTTGTCAATGGGTTCTCTTCTATTGCTTCTACTATGACCAAGTTGAATCAAAAGAAGTGTGAAAAAAGTTTCCAAACATTCAAAGATAAGCTTGTGCCCGCTCCTATATTGTCACTACCGAAAGGACTAGAGAGGTTTAATATGCGTTGTGATGCTTCTAGAGTTGGTTTAGGTTGTGTTATAATGCAAAGTGGTAAGGTGATAGCCTATGCTTCTTGATAACTCAAAGTGCATGAAAAGAATTATCCTACCCATGATCTTAAATTAGCCACCATGGTCTTTGCGTTGAAAATTTAGCGTCACTATTTGTATGGGGTGCATGTTGATGTGTTCACCGACCATAAGAGTCTCCAATATGTCTTCACTCAAAAAGATCTCAACATGACATAATGAAGGTGGTTAGAACTTCTTAAGGACTATGATATGAGTGTGCATTATCATTTCGATAAGGCTAATGTGGTGGTCGATGCTTTGAGTGGGGTGTCCATAGGTAGCCTAGAACAAATTGATGATTGTGACAAAAGGGTGGCTAGGGATGTCCATCGGTTGGGTAGATTAGGAGTTAGGTTGGAAGAGGTGGACAATGGGGGTGTTGTGGTAGTTGATGGATTTAAATCTTCATTGATTGAGGTAGTGAAAATTAAGTAAAATCCTAACCCCGCTTTGTGACAATTGAAGGCATTGGTAAAAGATGGTAAGGTGGAGGTTTTCTCCCAAGGGGGAGATGGTACCCTTAGATACCAAGGTAGGTTGTGTGTTCCTTGTGTTGATGGCTTGAGAGAAATGATTCTTGATGAGGCTTATGGTTCTTCCTATTCTATTCATCCCGTGTCTACTAAGATGTATAGAGATTTGAGAGAGGTGTATTCGTGGGGAGGTATAAAGAGGAACATTGCCAAATTTGTTTCCAGTTGTCATAGTTGCGAACAAGTCAAAGCCGAGCACCAAAGGCTAGGTGGCCTAGCACAAAAAATAGAGATTCCTACTTGGAAGTAGGAGGAGATTAATATGGATTTTATGGTTAGGTTGCCCAAGACTGGAAAGGGTTTTGATTCCATTTGGGTTATGGTTGATAGGATGACGAAATCGGCTCACTTTCTGCCATCTAAGACCACATATGGGGCTAAAGGTTATGCTAGATTTTACATTCATGAGTTGGTAAGGTTGCTTGGGGTTCCCTTCTCCATCATATCTGATTGTGCTGCTCAATTTACTTCACATTTTTGGTGGTCCTTTCAAAGGGGTCTTGGTACAAGAGTTAAACTTAGTACGGCCTTCCACCCTAAAATGGATGGCCAAGCCAAAAAGAACTATCGAAACACTTGAGGATATGCTTAGCGCTTGTGGATTGGAGCTTAATAGTAGTTGGGATGATCATCTTCCATTGATTGAGTTTACCTATGACAATAGTTATCATTCTAGCATCGGTATGGTCCCTTTTGAGGCTCTGTAGTAGATGTTGTAGATCACTAATTGGGCAGTTTTTGGTTTGAGAGGTGGCTTTGTAGGGACCATATCTTGTTATGGAGACTCTTGAGAAGGTTAGGAAGATTAGAGAAAGGTTGAAGATGGCCCAAAGTCGCCAATCCTATGTCGATGTGAAAATGACGGATTTTGAGTTCAAGGTTGGTGATTTGTTCTATTTGAAGGTGTCACTCATGAAGGGTGTGGTTCATTTTGGTAAGAAGGGCAAGTTGAGTCTAATATATGTGGGTCTTTATAGGGTAATGAGGAGGATTGGCAAGGTAGCTTATGAGTTGGAGTTGCCTAGTGAGATGGATTTGGTTCATCCGATCTTTCATGTATCCATGTTGAGGAAATGTGTGGGAGATCCCAATGCTATATGGCCTCTTGATATTTTGGGTGTTTTTCAAGACAATTTGACTTATGAAGAGGTTCTAATCCAAATTTTGGATAGACAAGTGAAGAGGTTGAGGAACAAGGATGTGGTTTCCGTTAAGGTCCTTTGAAGGAATCAATAAGTTGAAAGTGCTACTTGGGAGGCCAAAGCGGACATGGAAAAGAGATATCCCAAACTTTTCAACTCCACTCAAGCTTAAGCTATTAGTCTATGCCCCTATGTGATTTCAAGTCTTATGTTCAGCCCCCATGTAATCGCCTACATTCATGTTCATGATAATTTTACACTTATGTTGAGATTTTTTAAATGATGTTTAAGTGCGTTGTTGCATCCTTATGTGGGCTGAAATTATCATGTTTTTGTATTTCATATAGATTTCTTTGATATTCGAGGACAAATGTTCCCAAGAGGGAGATATTGAAACAACCACAAAAAGTTCCCGAAAATGTGCCTAGAAAGTGCCCAGAATCGTAATTTCCATATATCTCAAAATCCATGCGTGATATCAAAACTCCAACTTAATATTCTTTTTATGGAGCGAAAATTGAGTGGGGGATGAGTCTAACCCATATTTAAGAGCAACTGTATCAAAATTCAAAAATTGCAAAAATGTGATTTGCAGTGACGATCCGCGCCGTAGTGTTAAAATGTGCAAGTTTTCTTGTCCGGTCCAAGGCCTTTAGGTCTTGGGCCTAAGCTTTCCCATGCATGAAAATATATATATTTAGCCATATTTTACCTTCATATCATTCAAGTCATTCCCATATACTCTCTCAAACACTTAGATAATATTTCACCTCAAAATTTAATTGCTCAAAACTCATCTGGATATTAAGAATTCAATCAAACTTCAAGTCTCTATTTCCAATCTTCATCACAAATTCTCCAAAGCTAAGGTATGTTAGTTTCAACCATTGGGTCCCTTTACCCATGGTGCCGTCCTTTTAATCATGGTGCCCAAGCATCCTTTTTACCTGAATTGCATGATTTAAAGCAGATTTATTCATGGGTCTTGCTTATTATGAATTTGACTGCACATTATGTTGGGGTTTCATGAACTTGTGATTGTTTTAGCATGTTTTGAGCTATGAATCTAAGATCAATTGTGTGATTTGATGAAGGTTTTTGATGTATATTGTTTGGGGGTGTGACCATGTATCTATTGATAGTTTTATGTTGAATTTTCTAGCATGATTCCACTCTTGAATTGCACGGTTTCACAGTAGCACTACACACCTGTCAAGTGTTTGATGAAATGTCCGGTTATGATTTCTTGAGCAATTGAAGGTCTAATACATGTCCTATGAGTTGAATGACTATATGATAATGAAAGGAATGTATCCATATGATATAATCTCTATAGTGTTGGGAATTGACCAAGCCTCAGTCAGGGGATTGTTGGCTTGGGTAACCATGTTGAGGGGTTTGTACCTTGATCGCTTCGCTCTGGAGGTTGTACACCCGCATAACCGGACCGACGGGAAAAACCTTGATAACCATATCGAGGGGTTTGTACCTTGGTAACCATGTTGAGGGGTTTGTACCTCATCAACCATATTGAGGGGTTTGTACCTCATTCGCCTCCCCAAAGAGGTGGTAGGCCTTGGATATTCACTAACGCATACTCTATGCCTACATGATGTCACCATGTAGGAATCGAAACCCCGCTTGAGCATCTTAGTGCACGTGGCTAGTACGATTTCTCTCAAGATAGTTGGTGAGTCCTCCATTTTGGAGACAATATTTATGATCTCATTCTGTGTTCTCAGACATTCTTTCATTGATATATATATCGACTATAAGGGTAAGCCCAGTTGCTTGTCTTGGCCCTCATACTTATCTATGTAGTAGAGGTGTTGTTGGATATGTTACGTATTGAGCCTTGATTCTGTTGTTTTGATGCTTAAGTTATGAAAGTATCCCTTTAGTCATTTTTCCTTATTTCTACTCTTATTATGTTATTTAATTGCCTCCGCGACCAAAGATTTGTAGTAATAAGTTAAGAGGCTTGTTTGGGGTCCCTGCGGGTTCCCCATTCGCCGTGTCACGTCTAGGTTCTAGGCTCGGGTTGTAACAAACACCCCTCACCCTCACAGGCTTATGAGCCAATCGTATCTCCTCCACCTGCCTCCACTGTCTCATGACAAGCTCTAGCTCCTGCTTCTTTGTCAGCCCCGCTTGCAACCTAACTGTATCAAGATCATCATCAGTGCGGGACCTCTTCCCGTGGGAAGGCTATAAAGGTTCCTTAGGAGCAATCCACCATTGGCACTAGGGGCGTAGTCTGTGGGAATTCCATTGGTGCGTCCAAGGCTATTGTCATGTCAACACAGAGCTATTGGATCTCTATCTGTAGAGCTATCATATCTGTTGGTTATATTGCACTTAGGCTTTGCTAGACCCGCAGCTCAAAAGAATCACTCTGGCATCCACGGCTAGAAGTTGGTCCAAAATTGTAGCGACCGTGAATGACTGCATGCTTCCCTCAGAATCCATAATAGCCTGGCAGACCTAGGGCCTGATCTACTAAACTAGCCGAGTCAGCTGAGACATAGTATGGGCCAGTCGCTATGCCAAGGCTTGAATGGACACCACGAACATGTAAACTATGTCGGAAGGTGTTGTCTGTGTAGGGATGTCCAATGGTGCAGGATTAATGGTATTGAGCCCTCTCTAACCCTCTTTCTCAGGCTGTGGGGGCCTCTCCACTGTAACAGCAATAGTAGTAGTGGTGGGTCGAACCTCAGGAGGTGGCTCTGGCGCAAACATCTCGGGCACAAGAGTTGGCTGGCGGGGTTCTCGCCAATGTGTCACCACATTCTCTTCAGCCTTAATCAGGCTGGCATCCAAAGTGCGCTGGACCTCAATTAGAGAGTCCAGATGATTTAGACTCTCCATCCTCGACTCTAGAGAGAGTCTGTAGATCAAGCAAGGAAAAAGGATGGAGATAGGCTTCTTCAAGGCCGTCGTGGATCTGTTCTGTGATGAGGTTGTTCTAATAGATCTCATAGCTAGCCAAGATACTGGAAACTAGAACTGCATGGTTCGGTATCAAGGTGTGGTCTACAAGCATTCCCTCAATCCTTGACCTCACAACTACTCATCAAAGTTTGGTAGGAAAATTGAGAGAATCCTTCATAATAGGCACCGAAGAAGTGGCTATCCATGTAGGGTCCAGGCCCTACTCAACAATCAAACCTTCCACCCATCTTATCATGCTAGCTCTTTAGCTTTGGTCTCTCATAAGACCCATGTCCTTAGTCTATCCCAATCTGTGGTCGTACTCTACTATGGATCTGGGGACTGGGAACTTAGACTAGAACAACATGCGATAAATGGTAGTCTCCAAAATGTCCACCTATCAGCCCCTCAGATTGTTCTCTATCAGTCTGGGCTAAGAAAATGGTTGCTTCCTCTTGGGGAGAGAGCTAAGACCCGTGGTTGCGTATAATGCATAGACTCCCGCAACATGGCTGAGGAGCACCTCCCTGGTGCTTTGGTCATCAACTAGAGCCCATATTCGCTGATGGTGTCCTTGAGACCAGGGATACTGTCTAATTTAGAGGAAATGATCTGGGGATTCTCATAAATGGAGTGGATGGGTTTTCCCCACTCATTACTCTGTATGCCCTCTATGTAAATATGCAGTTAACCCGAAACCTGCCACCAACTGGTAAGAGTATCTGGAGGTGATGGTGATGTTTATGGTGATGTGTAAGAGGACTCTATCTCTAACTCATCGCCGGATCCTAACTCTAAATCTGACTCCTCTATGGATGGAGTCATTTGAATGGAGCTGCTATTGTGGTTGCCTCGCTCGTCAGATTAGGGAGTGCGAACAACAATAGCGAGTTTTGGGTTCTCCTAATTCTTGTGGTAGCCGATGTCTGTGGTCTATCAGCATTGGGTGTGGTCGGACACTGAGCTCCTCAAATGATCCACTAATCTTGTGAGTCTCCTCCTCCCCCAAGGTCTCATCTGTAATCCCTATGTACAAGGCCCGAATATCCTCATGTATCGACTTTGGGGCCTTAGTATCTGAAACATATACATTTGGACAATATGGTTAGCCCCACAGGTTAAGAAACGAAAAGCCAGATTAAATAAAACTTGGTTAGAAAGGGGTCTAACAATGCACTTCTACAGGCCGTAATGAAAGCTACGAGCCATAGAAGGCTCTTGTAGAAATAATGTCCATAATTTTTGTTTACTAGAAGCGCATCTACGATGCCAAGTACGGCTAGTAGAAGGCTCTACGATTCATACACTGAGTCATAGAAGATTCCAACATTTAAAATTTTGCAAGCAGGGATCTACGAGTCATAGAATATTCCATGACTCATAGAATGTCTCATTTGATAGATTCTAAGAAAAATCAGGTTTTTGGAATTTCATACAAAGGGCAATTACGACTCATAGAAATCTCCATAGGTGTTAAAAGTCCCTCATTGACTAGAAAACCTAGTGATATGAGTTTCTAAATCTATCAATATGGACCCCATATGACATTGACAACATAATTTTTCAGTATCAAAGTAATACGCACACACCCCACACAACTCATATCAAAACACCCAACAACCCGTATGAAAATTTCGACATATACCCCATCGAAAAACATTTAACATGCTTTCCCAAACATACCGACCCTATTCGAATGACTTTGAATCAAATTTACACATACATGCCATCACACACCAAGTTTTGACACACAAAATCAAACCAATTCAATGGTATGTGACCACATGGATTTTACCCACATCATTCAAAAACAAGGACAAAATCATACACACAAGTTTTTGGCATTTACACAAATTTACATATAGGAACCCATTTATCATAATTAAATTTTCAAACACAATAAAGGCACACATGGGTTGACGTCTCAAACAATGGGATCACAGATGGGTTCACGTTTCAAATTACCATACCCATCAATTTAGGTTCAATCTAATTAAATAATTCTTGGTAAATAAAAGGTTCTTAAGATCGAAAACTTACAAAATTGAATGACGAAGATGTAGGAACCAAAGGAGGACTCGAAGCTGTGGAACCATAATGTTGCTGAAAAAGTTGGCCAAAAAATTGAGGGGAAATGATAGCTAGTGATCGGAGGATAATGAAAAGCAGGTCGCCGGGTCTTGTGTGTAATTTTTGTGGTAAGTGGGGTCAAAACCATTGTTAACATGTTTACTAGGGTGGTCAAAACTAATGGGCCCAGACTCTATGAGACACCGATTACAGGCCATAGTGAGTTTACGACCCATAAATCATGGTTTAGTAAAAGGTCCAAGCCCTAGTTTTAAGGGTTGAATTCATGGACCAGTCTATGAGTCGTAGATTGGGATATGACTCATAGAGTTGGTTGTAGAAACCTCAAAACTTAGTTAAAAATCAGAAAACTTACCTGTGATCCACGAGCCCT
This sequence comes from Solanum clarkiae, assembly GCA_011800125.2. Lineage (NCBI taxonomy): Eukaryota > Viridiplantae > Streptophyta > Magnoliopsida > Solanales > Solanaceae > Solanum > Solanum clarkiae. The sequence goes on from JAABOM020057749.1 coordinate 28,295, forward strand.
ATTCATGACCTGTAGTTTTATCTAGGGCTATCAAGTTGGCTCGTGGACTAGAGTGTATAACATTTTGCTCACTGGAACTATCTACGAAAAGGTGTATGGTTCAGAGGATGATATACATCCCATAAAACCAATCCTAGAAGTACTTCTTGTTGCCTTTTTAGCCAAGGAGGTCATGTACCTGCACATTCTTCACAGAATACACTGTTACCCCATATGCAACAAGTATAATGTCCAAAATTACAACCAGAATGCAAAAAATTAAACTACATATAAGTCCAAAAGCTAAAAACAAAATATAACTACAATTATTACATCAAATATCTTGGGTTGCATCCCAAATAGCGCATGATTTATTATCACGACACGACTTAGATAACTTGGTTTCTCAGACTTCACCAAGTGCCCAAACCTCCTCCTTTACATCATCTATCTTCTTTATTGAATAATAGATATTGAAGACTAGTTCTTCGTCATTCAATCTAAACCTAAGTTGGCCAGCTTCCATATTCACTAGTGCTCGACCGGTGTCTAAGAATGGCCTTCCCATGATGAGTGGGACTTTGAAGTTGACTTAGTAATCTAGGATCATAAAGTCTATATGGAATATGAATTTCTCAACCTTCACAAGAACATCATAGAGTATCCACATAGGATTCTTAACCGTTCGGTCAACCGTCAACAACCTCATGCTTGTCAGAGTAGGAACTCCTTGTCCTAGCTTCTTGAAGTCCGGAAGGGGCATTAGATATATGTTAGCACCAAGATCACACAATTCCTTTGCAAACTCCATATCTCCAATAGTGCAGGGTATAGTAAAAGCATCAAGAACTTCTCGCTTTTGTACTAAGGACCTCATGGAAATTGCACTGCAAAAGCGAGGATCAATGGTACTCTTGCCACAACGAGTAGTAACTGCTATACACTGCCCTTCATTCTTTGGATTTTGAACTGAGTTGCTAGGCAGTGTACCTTTCTAACGCTGGTTGAGTTGAGTTGACACTTAACTAAAACTATTGCAAGCTGTTTGATAGCAACAAAATGAGATTAATTTTTTTAATTTATGCTTGAAATGTTAGATTTCATTCCCTCTAGTCTCATCCTGTGTCTCAGTTTCTTCAACATGCGGTCAGACATCTCCTTTAACTCTGGAACTCTAGAATTGGTATCGGGATTGTGTGGTGGCACATAAGGACGATTTCTGTAACCATCTCTGTGGCCCAAATCTATATCTCTGTCTTGGCCCTGATTCCTATCATGGTAACCTCCACGGTTGTCTCGGAAAGCACCATCTCGATTATAATTCCGACCTTGGTTTCCTTGCTTGACGCTAATGGTCTTTATTGAACCCTTGGGCGTTGGTTCAGAAACCCCCCATTTGATCAGCAATGAAGCAAAATGTCCTCCTTATAGTAGGGATCATCATACATGGTTGCTCGTGGAGGCTGATGAATAACTGCATTAACTTGTTACTGATTATGTTTCATAATCACCTCCATACAGATACGGATCAGGGAAAGCTCTTGCATTATCTCTTTGTTTATTTTAACTTGCTCTTAACCAATATTGATAGTATACGAACGTTTTGGTAGATGACCTATCTCTCTGCCCCTATGCATGATTTGTCTTGACCACCCTTTCTATCCTCTCATCAATCCTTGTGAATAGTTTATCTAAGAACATGCACCCCATGATGGTATCAACACAACTGAAATGACCCCAAAAAAGTGTCCGAAGATGTGCATCGGAATGCCTGGAATTTTAAATTTCATGTATCTCAAAATCAGTGTGTGATATCGGAAATTTGACTTCATATTCTTGTTTGGGGGATCAAAATTATTGGAAAAAGGATCTAACTCTAATTTTAGAGCAATCGAATCACAATTTCAAATTTTTCAAACTTTTAATTTACAGAATTAGTCCGCGATGGTGCTGCAACGCGCAGCTGTCGCGGACTTGTGTAAACTTGCTCTCCGTGACAAGTCTATGATGTGGACCTGGGTAAATTCTACCCAATTATTTCTCTCGCGTTCCAAGATTCTTGAGTCTTGGGACTAAGTGTTCCCAAACATGTTTTTACCTATACTTAGCTATATTTCACCCTCATATCATCCTAAACATTCCCCAATACTCACTCAAATACTTAGTCTTACGTTTCTCTCTATATTCAAATCTTGAACCCTCATCCAAATCTTAAGATTCTCCTTCAAACTTTAAGTCTCCATCTTCAATCTTCTTCAAGGTTTCTCCAAAATCTAAAGTATGTAGGTTTTAGCCATTGGATTCTTCCACCCATAGTGCCCTAATATCCTTTTTACTCAATTTACATGTTTTAAAGTTGAGCTTACAAATGAGTTTACTAGTATGAATATGTCTAAGAACTATGTTAAAGCTATGTAAAGTTGTGATTGTTTTGCTATGTTTTGAGCATAAGTCTTGGATTTAATGTAAGATTTGATGAGGGGTTGATGTATATTGCTTGAGGGTGTTTGAAGTTTTTGATTGATGATCTTACAATTGATTTTCTTGTATGATTTCCTCTCGATATTTCATGGTTTTATACTAGCACTACACACTCTCTAAGTGTTTGATAAAATGTTCGGATATGGTTTCTTGAGGAATTGAAGGTCCAAAGATGAGATATGATATAAATGATGTTATGATAATAAAATGAGCTTATGTATATGATGAATTCTATATAAAATGTTGCATTAGACTATCCCAATCTAGAGGGACCAAGAGCCCGGGTAACCTAGATGGGGGTTTGTACTCATCAACCTTGTGAGGGGTTTGTACTTCACCACCAGGGTGATGGGATGGAATCATCATCAACCTAGATGGGGGTTTGTACTCATCAACCAAGTTAAGGGTTTTAACCTCACCACCTAAGTGATGGCGTGGCACCATCACCAACCTACCAAGCGGTTTGTACTTCGGAAAACTAGCTTGGTGTCTTTTACATGTATAATATCCTATATGAGCATAAGTTATTTAAGCATGTTTTACTTATTCTTTGATCATACATGCCATATTGTTATATTATGTCTATTGCCTATTGTTATGCATTTTGATTATGATGTATATCTCTTGTTGCATTGCATCCTACATACTTAGTACATTCAAACATACTAACCACATACTCTTGTCTACATGATATCAGCATCTAGGAAACGAAGCCCAAGTTGATCAACCTCCTCATCCACGTGGAAAGCTAAGAGGCTTGTTTGGGGTTCCTTCGAGTTCCCCATTCGCTGTGTCACGTTTAGGCCCTAGGCTTGGGTCATGACAACAACATTGACTATTCTCGTCCAAGGCATGGTATAAGATCTCCACCAAGGCATCACCAAATATTTTGTGGTCCAGGACACTCCTCAAGAACTTTGTGAATTGCTCCAATGTATTACTGATTGAGTCACCATGAAGTTGCTCAAAATTGCTTATTTGATCTTTCAATATGAGCTTCTTCGAAATCGGGAAGTACATCTTTAAAAAGGCCTTCTGCAACTCAACCCAACTGGTGATCAAACTCTGCGGGCGCTCGGATATCCATAGCACTGCATTTTCTGTCGAAGATAATGGGAAAACACGAAGTCCCACAACATCCATAGACAATTTTGTGCTCCCATTATACTCTCATAAACAAATGCAACGTTATGTGGATGACTGTGCGCATCCTCTGATGGTAGGCCCACGAACTACCCACGGCTCTGCAGCATCTGAAGAAACTCACTTGAAACCATGAACTTTGTGTTAGCCAGTAGTGGTGGTAAGACAACAGCTCCAGTAACCCCCATAGCCATAAGGATTAGCTGATATTGGTTCCATTGAAAAGCTGCAGCATTGAAGTTTTGTGGCTGTGGAGCAATGTACTTAAGAGGATATGGGTTGTTTTGCTTTCCCATTCTCATTCTACTTCAAAGCTGCATTTTTTGCATTATTTGTATTATCTTGGGCCATTCTTCTAAGTCTTCTCTGGATCTCTAGGTCAAATGGAGTCAAAGGTATAACTCGACTTCGCACATTGAGCATACATTTGATGTCGCCCAAGCTATATCTCCTTTTTTAGACAAAAGTTGTCATTGTCAAGATATATAACCTAACCAAGGTTAGGGTCGAATTCCACAGGGAATATGGTAGACTCAGAAGAATTCAGTTGCAATTCGGGTTGATTAACCAGCTTATCTCCGCAAACATGGGGTTTATAATAACTATTAAAACTAATTCAAAGCTAAAATAATTGTTAAACCATTATAAAGAGAAACTAGGGTATTTGTTTCCCATGATTCCCTAACTCACTATTACTAGATAATTGAATCATTTTCCAATGTGTAGAATGCAGAACGATAAATTAAGTTCACTAAACCCTTTGGCCCAGTTGAGAGAAGAATTTCACTATTTGATTTGATCCATCCCCACAGTGTGACATCACTAACCCTTGCATATTGTCCCAGTACAACATCCCCTTGGTCTAGTTCGGTTGATTAGATAAGAAACACTGATCGAATTTGGTTAATTAATCTATTTTCCTATTCATTACTACCTTGATCTAGTCTATAACACTAGGCGCACTCTAATGTTGGCCACCATTAGAAAACATTCAATACGAAGAGAATTAATTAACATGCATGCACACTTTTCAAGAATGATAAATTATCTGATTTTACCTTGTTAATTCATCATGGTTCCCACAATCCTAGTTGTGAATTTAGGTACTCATGATCAGTGTAAATGCAATACTTATAAATTTAAATAACATAATCGAGCACTTAGACAATAGAATTAAGCACAAGAAATCCAACTCTTCAATAAGAATCACAAGGTTGAAATCAGAAGATGAAATAATCTTTTACAAGTGTTTCTCAAACCCTCTAATGTTTCTCTTCGTTCACTCTCTTCTCTCTTCTATATGAAAAATACCCTAAAAACATATTTATACTATTTAAAATACAAAACTAAAATGGAGTAGGATAACTGGGTTGATAGGCTCTACAAGGTACCCTACGGTCCGTATAGTAGCTTAGTGCTCTTGATTGGTCTTTCATGACTTGTTGCTTCGATCATGGACTTGTCTTCTACGATACCCCTCCATGGACTGTAAAATATTCTATGGCTCGTAGGGATTTTTTCCTGAAAGAATTTTAGCAAGTCTATACCTTTTGATCATCAGGGTACGATATCAAATCTATGGTTCATAAAGTCTTCTACGGCTCATCTGCATCTATATAGACTCAACTTCAGAAATTCACCCTTCACTAGAATTTCACAAGAAACTCCTTTTATGGCCTGTAGAATACTCTATGGCTAGTAAAGGGTCTCGTGGATCATCACTTTTAGCAAATTCTGTGCACTTTGCCCAAAAACAGTGCCAACCCTGAAATTCTATAAAACAAACATAAAAACACATCAAACCTACCAACATTGCTTTGAGAACATAAAAAATTCCAAGTTAAAAAACATCCAAAGTGTTCTCTTTTAACAGCACATCAACACCCTCAACTTAAAATTGTTGCTTGTCCTTAAGAGATGGACTCAATCTATATAAGGAACACAAAACACATACACCTCCATCTAATGGCATACATCACATCAAACTTAAACATAAATACCAATACTACTTTCAAAAAACAATCAGATAGGGATCCAGCAAACCAACACAGATCAACGCACGGATAATGCAACTATGACAATCGAGGTAACTATTAACAAGCCACAATCACTGAATAAGTCTAATATTAACAATGCAATGCAAGTGCCCTCATAGAAAGAAGTCCCATATCTCACTCCCAATGATGTTTTATTGCATAACCTTGGGACTATGCAAAATCACTCGCTCTCACAAAATACATTCATATATCATGCCCAATACTGTATTTTTCCCCAATACTCATGACTAATACCTTTAGCTAGTTGAACTAGGACCACTTTAGGACATTAGTGTCTTGTATTACAAAACTTTTACCCTATTAACACTGTTATTTTTCATTCCATTCTCCCTTTCTCCCATTTCAACCTTTTCTGGGTACTCTCTTTTCATTTTTCCACTTTTGCCTTGTATTTACGCTTCATATTTCTTTCTAATTTACAACTAAGGCACAACTTATTTTTCATGCACCCAGTACACATTTTTTCTCCTTTTCCATGAATGACTATCTTTCCCCCCACATTTTTTGTTTCACCCTCAAGCCAACCACTCTCAACTTAGGCTTTTGGCATGAGTTGAGGATGATGTCGTCCAAGTTACACTTCTTTTTTAGAGGATAAAGCGATCGCTGTCAAGAAATAGAATCTAACAAAAGTTAGGGTCGAACCCACAATGAATATGTAGACTCAATAGAATTAACCAATTTGCAATCCAAATGATTAACCTACTTACTTTCCCAAAAGAGGGGGTTTTGCAATAATCAATGGCAAATATAACTAAAATAACTATCACAAAGGAGAAGTCAATATGGAGAGACACTAGGGTACTGTATTTGCCATGATTACCCAACTCAGTATCACCGGATAACCTAATTCTTTTCTCGTCTATATCATGTAAAACAGTAAGTTATGTTCACCAAGCCCATTGGTCAAAGGTGAGAGGTAAATTTCACTATGTGACTTGACCCATCTCCATAGTATGCATTACTGACCCTTACCTATTAGTCCCTGTACAACCTCCCTTTGGCCCAATTTGATTGATTAGACGAGAACACATCAATTGAATCCTGTTAATTAATCTCTTTTCCTATTCATTATTACCTTGGTCTATTCAGTAACACTAGGTCAGTTCTAATGTTGGCCACAACTAGAAAACATACAAAACGAAGAGAGTTAATTAATACATGCATATACACTTTTCAAGAATCATGAATTATCCAGTTTTATTTTGTTTGTTCTTCATGGTTCCCATAACCCTAGTTGTGGATTTAGATACTCATGCTATGTATAGATGCAAGAATTATGCATTGAGAAGATATAATTTAACACTTATAAAATAGAATTATGAACAAGCAAACCCAAATAAAAAAAGAATCTCAAGCTTATGGATGAAATTCAACCACAAGTGTTCTCAAAGAATGTCCAATATGATATTACAATTTTCTCTCTCTAAATATTGAGTTCTTTGAGTACTAGGGGAAAACTTCTAAAAAATAACCTCAAAAACCTATTTATAACAATTTAAATTCAAGTTCAAAAAAAAAGTAGGAGAACTGCTCGGCATGCCATACGAAAGATATTTTATGGGTCAAGTTGCATTCCACGGCCCGTAATTGGGGTATCGTACTCAGCTGCTGAGAATTTGGACTTCAACTCTAAGACACCCCTCAACGACTCGTAAAGTGGTTCTACGACCCGTAAAGTGGGTTTCTTCTAATGAAATTCCTCAATGTCCAAGTATCTAATCCTCAGGGCACGAACCATTCTCTGCGACTCGTAAAACCCTTTACGGCTCATCTGCATGTTCATAGAATAAACTTCAGAAAACATACCTCACTAGAATTGTTCATGAAACTACCCTACAACCCATTGAATGATCTATGGCCCTTAAAGGGCCTTGTGTGATAGAAAAACTCAGCAACTTCTGTAATTTTCCCCAAAATCAAAGCCAGCCTATAATCCTGCAAACATAAACACAAAACATATAAAACAAACTAACATCGCATTGGAAACACATAAAATTTGAAGTTTTAAGCATCAAAAGTGTTGTATTTGCCAGCACATCAACGCCCTCAACTTAAAATTGTTGCTTGTCCTAAAATGATGGACTCAATCTATATAGTTAATAAAGTAACACACAGACCTCAACCCAATGGAATACATCACATAAATCTTAGACTAAGACACTCACACCAACTTTTCAAAACAGGATCAGATGGCTATCTAGCAAACTAATACAACCTGGTGCATGTGACAACATAACTATGACAAATAAGGGATTATCAATAGTTCACAATCACTGAACAAGTCTAAGGCTAATAATGCAATGCAAGTGCCGACACAGAAATAAGTCCCATATTTGACACGACTTATTAGTAGATTAATAGAGCACTACTTTGAAAACAAAAAATTAAAGTCAAATTTAACCATTTCGATAAGATATCTAGATTAACACTTCTTGATAATTCAATCCGGTGACAATTGTGACTTCCACAATGGAATCTGATAAGTGAGATCTCAGGGTTTTTTTCTACCAATTGGGACTCTCCCTGAGAGGATTAATGTTGGATCCTCAAGGACAAATGATTGATTTATCTATTCAAAGCAATTTACGCAAAGGACTCCTGACGTATACGAAGGAGTATAGTTCATTTGAGAAATTTCTTTCACCGATTTCTCTATAGGAAATGGAATCCTAAAATGGCGACTTGGAATGACAAGCAGCTCTAGATTCGGGGGCTCTCGGCTTTGGTTTCTGCTTTCTGTAATCGAGAATGAAGTAACAGAAAGAAAAGCAACGACTGGACTTAAACCAAAAACTTTGCCCGTGAAGGGTTTCTGAGACATCTGGAAAAATTGAACCAATCCCAAGGAAAAGGCCGAATAAATTGGATTAACAAGAATATTTCTAGTAGAACATTTTTCACACTCAGTTTAGAGCATAAGATAGTGATGGTAAGGATTATCTCGGACCTAATCCGAGGTATTGAAGACTAATCAGTTATTTCTTTCATTTTTCCCAACACCCCCCCCCAAAAAAAAGGGAGCTACGTCTAAGTTCCCAGAAAGAGATTGGCCCAACTTAAATGGGCATTTTAGAAAAATATTTCGTAATTGATTTAGCAGATTTCAAATGATTAAATTCAAACTTGAGAAGGATCAAATGGTACTTCGAGATTGGAACGAGCATTTGGATGCCCATTTAGGAGGTGCCAACCAAACCCCATCATTGGTTGTTCCAACCGTTCTTTTAGTCCCAAGCCCGCTAAGGTATTTTCTGGGACAAAGAGTCGCGATCCCGCGAGGGTGAGCTAACCCCAAAAAACCATCCTCAATTTGATTTTTTTGGGGTGATAGTAGAATAAGTTCTTTCAAAATTTGTCCCCAATCAAAAATGATTTTATCATTTGAGAAAAATAATGATTAAAATTGGATTCAATTGTCACAAATTCTTAATTTAATTATAAATATTATAAGATATCTTTTTATATATAATAATAATTTGATCCCGAGGTAAGGAATAACCAATTACGCCAAAAGATTCAGTTAATACAGCCAGAATCACACCTATAACCTAAGTCAATTGGCGAATTAATAGTTCAATTTGTGATTATCAGGATTATCATCTCTAATACATCCGTAGAGCAAGTTGTTTTCATATATAACCTTGGGACTATGCAAAATCACTCACTCTCACAACAAATATTCATGCATAATGTCTAATACCATAGGCTTGCCCCTATTCTCATGACTCAGACCTTCAATTAACTGGACTAGGATCACTTTATGACTTTTTTGGCTTGTAACGTAAGCTCAGGGGGTTTTGTATGATATTATGGAAAAATAATGACTAAAGGCCCTCCTTGAAACTGCATTTTTCTACACTTACGTCCTACCTACTCTGTTAGTTTGACCTTATTCTCCCCTTTTTCCAATTTCAAGCTTTCCCAAGTGCTTTCTTTTCATTTTTTTTTCAGCTTTTTGCCTTATTTCTACATTTCATTTTGATTCTCAACTCACACTAAGGCATCACTTATATTTTTCTAGCACCAAGTACATAATTTTTTCTTTTTCTCCATATCATTAACTCATCCCCTTATTTTTGTGTTTCACCCTTACACCAGTCACCCTCAACTTATACTTTTGGCTTGTGTTAAGGTGCACAATATCCGTCCTCAGAATCAGGGCCACTTTTAGTAGCCACCCTCAACTTAGGCTTTTTGCTTTAGTCAAGGTGCACAATCTTCAAGGAAGGACCAGGGCCAATTTTAGGATTTTATTACTAATAAGGCTAGGTTAATCAAGTATTTTCAAAGAATCAGTACATGTTAGGCTCAAACATTAGGAACAAGGGATTATATCACAGTTTTGGTTGGTCATTTTAGGCTAAGTGGACTATCAATAACAATGGCCTAAGATCCTTTCCTAATCTAATTAATCTATAATCTAACTTAGAGTAACAGAGCAAGTTCTGAATTAGCATAAAACACATGAATCTATCAAGTTAAGTTCACACTCACGTGACACTGCATACATTATCAACAAAAGACTCTCAGATCATGCTTTTTATCTTAACTAGTTTCACAACACGTGCGCTACACGCGTACATTAAGTTATGCAATATGTAATTTTTAAAAATAATATTAATACTGTTGATCCGAATTTGATTTATAAATTATTTATAAATGGAAAAATATGATTTTTGTTAATGGTCAATATAGATTTTCATTTCTTGCCTTATTGTCAAGGTTGAAATGATTAAACATCGTCTAAATTTATAGAGATAAGCAATCATAAGTTAATACTTATTTTTATCTTATAAAATATAAATATACATAATGTAGCGTGCCTCATATAATATTTTTATAGATAAGATGTCTAATGTATATGCTCTTCATTAATTCATTTTGATTATTCAGTCTTCACCTTGACTTTATAGTTATCAATATTAATATCCTTCTTAGAAGTATAACAAAATTAGTCATATGAAAAAAATACATATCATAGATTCATAATGAGTTTTTTTTTTTTTTTTTTTTGAAAAAAATCATGAGGCATTGTCAATTAGCACTTTGTTGTTCTTAAAACTTCCATGGTTCAACAAAATTAACAAAGCATAGGTTTTATCTTATAATTTAACTTTTATGAAGCGATCAATATCGCACGAGCAATTCTAAGATCTAACTTTCAATCAGTGTTATGTAGAAGTATTTTTTAAAATTATAAATTACATAAACGAAATGAATTGGTATTATGTACTTAAAATGAATAAGTGACTATTGTTACCCTCATTTAAATATTCGAAAAGCATAATATTGAATTCATTGGTAAATAGTACAGCTTAATGCTCCAAAAATGAATAATAAAAAATTATTATTTTTCAATACATGTATTTTTGTATTATTACTATTTTTTTAAAAGAAAACTATGTTCCTTCATTTCATCAACAAACATGTATTTCTTCTTTATTATGATATCTATTTCCGTCACCTTTCTAGTTTTTGTTATCACAAATCATACCAAATCACAACCAAGTAAGAACTTTCATAAAACATAAAGAAATTGAAAAGATTATTAGAGCACTAAAATTCTTATTAATTGAGAAACAGTACTTTTAAGCGTTCAATCCTAAGAAAGCAATTAACACAAACACAAACTTGATTTGAAAATACATTTGTTTTGAAAATTTGGTGAATGTTTGAATTCTTATTGCAGATAAAGTGATCAATTTTAATATTAACAATCTTATATTCTATCTTCGAATCAATTATAATCTACAAGTATGAAAGAAAAACTGAAGAATAATCATTTTTATTACAAATTTTAAAAATAACTAAACGAAATATCACAATTTGCTTTCCTTGTTACCTAATTAAGTTGAACCAGTCAAATATTCACATAGAAAAGACATAGAAATTCAAGAATTTCTACTAAAACATTTATAGTTTAATAAGCAAATTTTTATGTTTGTTTATACAAGCTTGAGCTACTATATTTAAATAATCATAATATACATAAAAAAAATTGAGTGATTCAAATAGCCTGTTAATAAAATACAAAGCTTTCCTACATTCTAGCCCTGTGAAACAAATCACTCTCGGACTTGAGTGGACGGCTGGCCATCCAGATTGCTTTCCAAGGCATTTTGTTTGTTGTTATATCGTTAGAACTGATGACCTACTAGTAGGACTTGACTGTGAACTGGCTTTTGTTGTGTAGTTTAATTAGCGTGTTTGGGTTCACACAGATACTAAGGGAAGTGTTTAAGGTTCCCAATAGGCATGCATGCTACTTGTCCAATTATCCAATCTTTTAATGTTCTCCAAAAGAGTAAGTTCCAACCTTGCTGGCGCTGCAAACCTTTGACAGGTGATCAACTTATTTTGCACTCTTGAAAATACTATCGTCATTAACAGTTTAACCTTTAATGCACTCACGACACATTGACATCCTTTCATAAGTTCCAATTATAATAGTCTCACCACTCACAAGGGCCACGGTACGTAATATCTTTCATTTTAAACCCGCAGCAAGATCAGGCAGTGCACAAATAAAATTCTAAGTTACAATTAGCTACCGTACTGCATCCACGAATCAACTTATTAGTCTTGCCCAGTGAACAACAACCAATAAACATCAAAATATCGTGAGGGACTTGAAAATTAATTAAACAACACATAACAACAATAGATCAGTCAGGGCTTCAGTCAATGAAACAATCCCTGGTTATAAAATTTGTTCGTGTAACATCAGAATAAATGGGTTTACATCCCTAAATGGGACGATTTGAGTGAAATACACCGGACGGATCCAGATGCTCAAGACATTAGATCTGTGTTGAAGGGGACAAATCTTAGAGACACTATCGACCATCTCCTCGATTTGTGGGCGCACTAAATGGTTACGCAGGAAATAATATCCATTCAACAGATTATCTTTCTGCATGCTCAAAGTAAAAAGTCGAGGGAATAAGTTTCTGTAACTGTCCACCCCAGCATAAACTTAATTCCACAAAGCAATTTCAAGTATCAACCTATTTAGCTAAACAAATGTGCAGCCGTGATTTCACAAGGACAAGTTGCAACGCTGTCATGATATCCATGGGCTCACGAAGAGCGGGAGTTGCATTCGCAGCAGCAACAGGCTCTTTACTAGACATTTTCTTTTCTTGAATCTATTACCAGATGGGAAAAAAATAGCGAGATAAAAGTGACAATGAGCCTTTGGGATTTGAACTGAGGGTTTTAGGAAACAGCCTCTCTACTTCTATGAGGTAGCGGTAAGGTCTACGTACAATCGACCCTCCCCAGACACCACTAGTGGGATTATACTAGGTATGTTGTTGTTGTATAAAAGAGACAATGCAAGATGATGGATTGTTACGTAAGCTTTTCTTTGAATGGGAGAATGAGTTTGGCGTTTGGTTATTTAAAGGAGAAAAGATGATAAGGTGCATCAATTGGTGATAGGGATTAAATGGAGGGTACAACTATTTAGAAGATGAGGGGTAGAAGGCGCAACGTGCAGAAGTTTTGAGCATGAGAAGGGGATATTGTAAGTGTGTGGGACTCTTAGTTAGAGTTTTTCTTTTATGTTGGGGGTACTTTAGGTAATTTAACTTTTAGTATTGAGAGTTCATACTTTTAAGGTAGTATGATGTTCCCTCACTTATCAGAATAGACATTATCACACACCTAAACATGCATGGTTTCTATCAAACTACTAATTAAAATTTTTGGTGGGTATCATTTTTGCAAATAAAACACAAAAACATGTTATATGCCACAAGTATTGGTACTATATGCTACAAATACTATCTAAAAATCCTAAACGGGCTGGTTCAGCAGAAAGTGAAGATTCATAGGGAAAAAGAACACAAACAAGAAACTCCAAGGATCAAAAGTTGGAGTAGTTATGGACCCAAGCTACTCAGACATCACAGAGGCCCATAATTACCCACACCCGATCAGAAAGGATGTGCATTGTTCCCAATGCACAAAATCAAAACAAAATAGAACATAGGGGGTCAAAATGCAAACTTGGGCGCCTAAGCGCCAGTGTGTGGCTGAGTCTAGCCACCCTCCTCCCGCAGGGTGGTCTGCTAAGAAGTAGTACTCTATCTAGAGAGGCCAGCACCCCTCACCTACTCCAACTCTTGAACTCGTCGCATCTACTCATCATCTCTCTATCTTCTCAAGACAAGCTCGAGCTCCTCCTCTTTCGTGAGCCTCGCATGTATGCATTTCTCATCTAGCTCATCATATTTTGTGTGGGTTCTATTCCCATGGGATGACTACATCGACTCATTAGGAGCAAATAAATCAACCACTGGTACCAGAGGTATAGTCCCTGGTAGTACAACCAGTACCACGAGTGTTGCTGCCATATCAGCCTGGAGTTGCTGGATCTCAGTCTATATAGCTAATAAATCTAAAGTTGGGCCTCACCCAATCTCTATTGTACCCTCTCCTCGAAGGAGTTTATGTGGTTATCCACGATAGAGATACGGTCCTAAATAGTAGCAACCGCGAGTGCCTACATCTGACCCTTCAAATCTAAAATGGCCTCGCAGACCCATGGCCAGATCTGATGAACAAGTTGAGTCAACTGTGACTCAGCATGTTATAACCTCTGTGCTAAGGAATATATAGATGTGGCAGACACGTAGACAATGCCCATGGTGGAATCCTGGGAAGTCGTGGCCTATGGTGGAGGAATAGCAGTAGTGGGTCCCCTCTCCTCAATTGCCTCAGGCTATGGGGGCTTTCCTCAGTAGCAGAAATAGTATTAGTGGCAGTATCTGAACCTTTAGGTGGTGGAACTGGGTGAATATCTCAGGCGTAGGTGGAGGTTGTGCTCGCTGGAGTGCCATCGAATTATCTTAAGCCTTGATCAGGGTAGGATCCAATTTGCATTGGGTCTCAATCAACTAGTCCAAACTGGTGTAATACCTCCACCCTGAACTTTAGACAAAGCCTATAGATCAAGCATAGGTATGGGATGGAGGTGGACCTCTTCAGTACAGCCTCATGGATCTGCTCAATGATGAGGCGGGCCTAGTCAATATCATAGTCAGCTAAGATGCTGGCAACCATAACTACATGCTCTAGCGTCAATGTATTATTAGCAAGTGTCAGTAAGATGCGTGAATGAATAATAGCCCACAAAAACTTGGTGAGTAAACTAAGTGAAGCCTTTATGATAGACTCTGAGTAAGTGGCGACCCAGCAGGTTCCAAACCCTACTCAACAATATACCCAGCTACTCATCTCATCAAAGTGGCTCATCGCTCTGAATCTTTCATCACAAGTGGGTCCCTTATTTGCCCTACCCTATAGTAAAACTTTGCAGTGGATCTCAGGGCAGGGAACTCAGGACCAAATAGTATCTGACAGATGGTGGTCTTTGATATATCCACCCGCTAGCCCGTCACTCTCGTATCGGTCAGTCTAGATTGAGCGAGGGGCTTCTTCTACTTGGAAAGAGTGATCTGTATAGTGGCTGCATAAGAGGCATAAAACTCCATTACCATGGTCGGGGAGTATCGTCCAAGTGCATGTGTGAGCACTAAAGCCCATACCGAGTCATCGTGCCCTGGAGGCCGGGAACACTGTTGAATTTGTTTGATATGACTCAGGGCTCCTCATAGATAAAGTGGGATAGCTTGCCTCATTTTTTCGGTTGCATGCCCTCCATATATATATCCTCCATACCCTCAACGCATGACTAGTAAAGGTATTTGATAGATGGTGATGATCGCGGTACGACTGAGGAGTCTATCTCTGACCCCTTCTCAGAGCGAACTCCTCTTTGGATGGGTTGTCTGTGGTAAATCGCTCTCATCTCTTCCTCCATCTTCAAATCGGGGATTGCGAGCGACAATAACATGGATCCGTCTAGCTTTGGCAGCGGCTCCAGTTTGTGGTTTGCTGCCTTTGGGTCTGGCCTAACATCTATCACCTCTAGTAAGCCACTCGATATGGTGGCCTGCTCAACATCCAAAGGTTCATCTCTGAGCCTCCTCTGTAGGGCCTGGATCATGTTGTGTTTGGCTTTTGGGGCCATAGTACCTAGAAGTAAACACATACGCACCCTGGTTAGCTACAAATCTCAACTAGAATGCAAAAAATCATCTGAGTTAAGTTGTAGATGGTTTTTACGAAAGCACCTTTATAGGTCGTGGTGGATACTATGAGTCATAAATATCCTTTGTAAAATAGTGGTTTAAACAAGTTTAGCTACTAGAAGAGTATACGAGACTAGGTACAACTCATAAAGTGTTTTACGAGTAGTAGACTAGATCATACAGATTTCTAATGAGTAATTAATTCCAAGAAGGGATCTATGAGACCTATCTACGAACTGTAAATGATCTACGACTCGTCAAAGGTCTCATCTAATGGATACTCGAAAACATCAAGTTTCTGGAATCTTGCACAATGGGCAATTACGACTCGTGGAACAATTCACCGGGTGTAAAAGCCACTCATGGATAAGAAAACTCAGTTACCTGAGTTTCTAAGCCCGACACATGGACCCCAAAAGACTTTTTCAACACACAAATTACCACCATCAAAGCAAAAACACATGCACTCACATGATTTCCACAACATAACTATTACCCCAATATGTTCTACACATATATACACCATCGATAGTGATCAAGCATAATTTATCCTACAATTCCAACCATCTATGGTTGATTTTAACAAGATCATGTACCTATATCATCACCCACAAATTCACAAACACAGTCATTCAATCACACATGGTGAAGGACTCAATAGGCACAAACAAATATCCAAAACATTCACACAAGGACAAAGTGCCTAATTTCGGGCTTAATCAATAATTAAAACATAGGCATCATAATTTCAACCAACACAAGTTAAATTCAAACATGGATTTTATGCCTAAACACCATCCCCTCGTATAATTTCCAAATCAATCACTCAAAAGAAGGCAAATAAAAGGTTTTGATTTAATTGAAAATTACCAAGATTGGTGATTAATTTGAAGAAGATGAAGTAGGTGACTAGGCTTGAAACCCTAGGTTGTCGGAGTCTTGCTAGAAAATGAGTGTACGATGGTCGTTGGTGGTCAATTTCACGAGGGGTTTGGTTGGGTTAGTTTTGTAATTTAGGTCAAGAATGGGGTCGAAATAATTTGACCCCAATATTTATACCTTGACCGGGTCAACTGAAAAGTTAATGAGACTGGACTCTACGAAACTCCGATCATAGGCCATAGAGTGTTTTACGTCTCGTAAATTATGGTTTGGTAGAACATCCAAACCTTAGATTTTATGACTAGGTTTCACAGACCAGTCTACAGGTCATAAATATTTTATGACTTATAGAGTTGGTCAGAGACCCCACACTTACCAAATTTTCAAGAAACTTACCTGGGGTCCACGAGACCCATTCACGACCCATAATTTTGTCTATGGATCATAAAATTGACTCATGGATCGGGGTGCATAATCTGTCTGCTTATTGAAAATCTCTACAAGATGGGGTAGGGGTAGTAAAATTTTTTACGACTCGTAGACCCAGTCGTAGAGAGACATCCTGATGCTCTTGTCAGCCAAAATAGCTGACTTAGGCCTATACCTGCATACTCCTCATAGAATATACTGTTACCATATATACAATCCACCAATGTCCAAAATTACAATCAAAATACAAGAAAATAAACTACCTATGAATCCAAAAACTAAAAATAACCCTATCACTACACTATTAAACTAAAAACCTTGGGTTGCCTCCCAACTAGCACCTAATTTATTGTTGCGGCATGACCTGGAAAAATTGGTTACTTAGGCTTCACCAATTACCCAGGCTGCACTCTTCAAATCATTTGGACGCTTCATGGATTGGTATATATTGAAGATGACTTCTTTGTCATTCAATTTAAACCTGAGTCGATCGGCTTCCATATCTACTAGTGCTTGCCCAGTGTCTAGGAACTATCTTCCCAAGATGATTGGGATGTCAAAGTCAACTTCGCTATCTAGGATCACAAAGTCTGTAGGGAATATGAACTTTTCAATTTTGACTAGCACATCGTAAAGTATCCCCACAGGTTTCTTCACTGTGCGATCCGCCATTAACAACCACATACTATTTGGAGTAGGGACTCCCAATCCAAGCTTCTTGTAAGCCGCAAGGGGCATCTGATTAATGCTAGCACCTAGATCACATAGTGACCTTATGAACTCAACATTTCAGATGGTGCAGGGTATGGTGAAAAGCACCTAGATCTCTCACTTCTAAACCAAGGACATTGTAGTAATAGCACTGCAATGTTAAAGCTATAGGGAAAGATCCTAACTCATAGTGCATTTTTTAGTGACCAAGTCCTTCATGTACTTAGCATACCCTGGCATCTTCTCCAATGGCTCAATGAGAGGGATGTTGATGAAGAGCTACTTAAACATAGAGAGAAAGTGCTTGAACTTGACTTCCTCCTCCCTTTTATTGATTCTTTGAGGGAAGGGAGGAGGAGCCGGAGGAATGAACTTCAACTTCTGTGGTGCATTAGCAGCTTCACTTACCCCATTCTTGATATGATCATCTCCTTTATTTGCATTGTTGGCAGCAACTGCCTTCTCTCGAACATCTTCTTCATCAATTGGCATGGGAGGATCAATGGTGCTTTTACCACCCCGACTAGTGACCGCCATACACTGCCCTTTATTTTTAGGATTTTTCACTGTGTTTCTAAGAAGTGTACAACTCTGATGCTGATTGAGTTGAGTCGACACTTGACCAAACTGTTGTTCCAGCTATTTGACAAGACAAAGTGAGACTCTATTTTCTAGTTTATACTTGAAATCTCTAATTTCATACCCTGTAGAGTCTCATCCTGTGTCTCATTTTTCTTCATAAGGCTATCAAACATCTTTTCAATTTTGGAACTGCTTACACCTACATAGCAGTTGTGTGGTGTCACATAAGGACCATTTCTAAAGCCTTCTCTACGACCCCAATCTACATATCTCTCTGGACCCTTGTTCCTAACATAGTAACCTCCGCTTTAGAGTCTCATCCTGTGTCTCAGCTTTCTTCAACAAGCTATCAAATATCTTGTAAATTCTGGAACTACTTGCACCTACGTCACAGTTGTGTGGTGTCATATAAGGACTATTTCTGAAGCCTTCTCTGCGACCCCAATCTACATCTCTCTATGGACCCTTGTTCCTATCATAGTAACCTCCATTGTTTTCCCTATAATCTCCATCTCTATTAAAGTTTTGACCATAGTGCCAATAGTCCTGATTAGACCCTTCAATGTTGGTCCAGAAACCCCTCATCTGATCAGCAACAAAACATGTGTCCTCATCATAGTATGGTTCCTCGTACATGAGTGCAATGGAGGTTGGTTGTTGTGTCCTCATCATAGTATGGTTCCTCATACATGAGTGCAATGAAGGTTGATCAACAACTGCATTTACTCTCTGTTGGCTCTGCTTCATCATCATCTCCATACCTCTGCGAATCTGAGCAAGCTGCTACATGATTTCTTCATTAATTTTTGCCTCCTCTGAACCTACACTGACATCATACAAACTCTTAATGGATGCTCTGTCTTGCTGCCCCCATGCACAATTAGTTTGGACCACTCTTTCTATTCGCTCTGCGATCCTTGCAAATGGTTGATCCAAAAACATGCCCCCATGATAGTGTTAGCACAGGCTTGACCATTCTTATCAATGGCACGATAGAAGATATCCACCAAAGTATCATCAACTATCTTGTGGTCAGGGACGCTCCTTAGATATTTGGTGAATTAGTCCCAAGTAGTACTAATCGAATCATAAGGAAGTTTCTCGAGGATGTTGATCTGGTCCTTCAACTTGAGCTTCTTCGATCTAGGGAAGTACCTCTCCAAAAAGGCCTTCTGCAAGTCTACCCAATTGGTGATCTGACTCTGCCAAAAGCTCAGATAGCCATAATGTTCATAGCCCGTAAGATATAATGGGAAGATACGAAGTCCCACAGCATCCATAGGTATATTCTATGTTCCCATCCCACTTTTGTAGATGAATGCCACATTTTGTAGGTAGCTATGAGGATCATCTAATGGTAATCCCACAAATAGCTCATGGTTCTTCAGCATCTGAAGTAACCTACTCATGACTGTGAAGTTTATGTCAGCCGGTAGTGGTAGCAACACAATAGTGCAAGTCACCTCCATAGCCATAGGATCCAGTCTGTACTGATTTCACTAGTAAGCATTGCCATTGAAATCCTGAGGTTGTGGAGAGATGTCCTCTAGAAGAAGTGGATTTTCATTCTCAGCATCCGCATTGTTATTCCTATTTAGAGCTGCATTAGCTGCGTTATTGGTGTTGTCTTGGGCCATTCTTTTCAACGCTCTTTAGATCTCTAGGTCAAATGGAGTTAAGGGATTACCTTGATTCCTAGTGTTGGGCTTACACTACATTTAAACCTGGAAAAGAACAAAACAACAAGCAAAAGTAAAATAAGGGAATTAAGGATTAACACTTGAAGTACTAATGAATTAACTAAGTCTAGTCGTGTCCCACAGCAACAGCGCCAAAATCTTGGTGTTTCCCAAGTTACACATACTCTTTAGAGGATAACGTAGTCACTGTCAAGAAATAGAACCTAACAAAGTTTAGAGTCGAACTCATAGGGAATACATAGACTCAAGAGAATTCACCAATTTGAAATCCGAATGATTAACCAACTTACTTCCCCAAAGAAGGGGGTTTTGCAATATTCAATGAGAAATATAACTAAACTATCACAAGAGATAAGTCAATATGGAGAGAAACTAGGGTATTGTGTTCCCGATCACTCCTCAAGTTAGTATCATCGGATAACCTAATTCTTTTCTACTGTATAGCATGCAGGACTGTAAGTTATGTTGACCAAGCACTTTGTTTAAAGGTGAAAGATGAATTTTACTGTGCAACTTAGCCCATCTGCATAGTGTGCATTACTAACCCTTACCTATTAGTCCCAGTGCAACCTACGCTTGGCCTAATTTGGTTGATTAGACGAGAATACATCAATCAAATCCTATTAATTAATCTCTTTTCCTATTCATTACTACCTTATCCCAGTCAGTAACACTAGGCGGATTCTAATATTGGCCACCACTGGAAAACATGCAAAATGAAGTTAATTAATACATGAAAATACACTTTCCAAGAATCATGAATTATCCGGTTTTACTTTGTTAGTTCTTCATAGTTCTCACAATCCTAGTTGTGGATTTAGCTACTCATTCTATGTGTAGATGCAAGAATTATGAATTGAGAAGACATAATTGAAAACTTATGAAATGGAATTAAGAACAAGCAAACCCAACTTCAATAAGAATCACAAGCTTAAGGATGAAATTTAAGAAAAAGTGTTCTCAAAGACTCTCCAATATGATTTTACAATTGCCTCTCTCAAAACAGTGAATTCTCTGAGTACTAGGCAAAAACTTCTGAAAAATAACCTAAAAACCTATTTATAATAATTAAAATTCAAGTCCTAAACAAAATGGAGAACTGGTCGGGATGCTATACGAAATGTTTTTTACGGGCCGTATTACATTCCAATGCTTGTAATCGGGGTCTCATACTCAACTGCTATGAATTTGAACTTCAACTCTACGACACCCCTCTATGACTTATAAAGTGGTTTATGACCTGCAAAGGAAGTTTTTTCTGATGAAATTCCTGAAAGTCGAAGTATCTGATCCTCAGGGCACGAACCATCTTCTATGACTCCTAAAACCTTCTTCAACTTGTCTACATGTTCATAGAATAAATTTCAGAAAATAGCCCCTCACTGGAATTGTTCACGGAATCACCCTATGGCCCGTAAAATGATCTACGGCTCGTAAAGCGTCTCATATGGCAACAAAACTTAGCAACTTCTGCAATTTTTCCTAAAATCAAGGCCAACCTATAATCCTGCAAACATAAACATAAAAACACATAAAACCAACTAACGTCGCATTGAGAACACACAAAATTCTAAGTTTTGAGCATCAAATATGTTTTATTTTGGCAACACATTAGAGGTGCATAAATTCAAACCTCGAAACTAGGGCCACTTTTGATATCCACCCTAAAGTTAGGCTTTTTACATAAGTCAAGGTGCATATTGTTCAAGGAAGGACCAGGGAAAATTTTAGGATTTTCCATCTAATAAGGCTAGATCAGTTAGGTTGTTACAAAGAGAAGGTATATGTCAGGCTCAAACATTAGGATCAAGGGATATTTCACATATTTGATTAGTTATTTAGGATAAGAGGGCTATTATGAACAACGGCGTAAGATCATTTCCAAATCAACTAACCTACAATCTAAATTAGAGTAACACGACAAGTTCTGAATTAAAACACAATACAAGAATTTAGCAAACAAAGCTCACTCACATGGCACTGATTATGCTATTAACACCGACTCTCAGATCACACATTTTATCTCATTTTTATCCTCAATTATGAGAATAAGCACAGTCTACACAATTAAACATGCATGGTTGCTATCTAGACTAACTAATCAAAAATTTAGTGGGTATCAATTTTCACAAAAAGCACAAAAAGTCATATATGCAATAGAAATCAGTACTATGTGCTACCAATACTACCAACACATCCTAAACAAGCTGGTTCAATAGAAAGTAAGTATCTATGGGGAAAAAACACAGACAAGGAAACCTCTAGGATTCAAAATTTTGGGTAGTTAAAGGCCAAGTCTACTCGGACTTCATTGCAGCCTATAACTACGCACACCCCATCGAGAAAGAGGTGCATTGTCCTCAACGCACACAAAAACAAAGTAATGGGGTCAAAAGAACATACTTGGGTGCCTAAGCGCCAATTTCTACCTTGGGTTGCCTCTCAAGTAGGGCCTGAATTATTGTTACGGGCATGAATTTGACAACTTGGTTACTCATACTTCACCAAGTGTCCAACCTCCCTCTATAGGTCATTTAGCCTTTTCATTGACTGAGAAATATTGAAGAAAACTTCTTTATCAATCAATCTAAACCTGAGTTGACCAGCTCCAATATCCACTAGTGTTTAAGTAGTGGCTAGGAATGGCCATCCCATGATGTTTGAGATATCGAAGTTAGCTTCATAATTTAGTATCACAAAGTCTGTGGGGAATATTAATTGCTCAACTCTGACAAGCATATCATAAAGTAGACCCACAGGCTTCTTCACCGTGCAATTAGCCATCAACAACTGCATGTTCATTGGAGTAGGGGATTGATATCACCCAAGTTACACCTCCTTTTCAGAGGATAAAGTAGTCGTTGTCAAGAAATAGAACCTAACAAAGGTTAGGGTTGAACTAACAGGGAATACGTAGATTTAACAGAATCAAATGATCACAATTTGAGTGGTTAACCAACTTACTTCCCCAAAGGGGGTTGCAATAATCAATGGAAAATAAAACTAAACTAACTAACGCAAGAGAGAAATCAATATAGAGAGAAACTGGGTAACTGTGTTCCCCATGATTCCCCAACTCAGTATTACCGAATAACCTAATTCTTTTCTAGTGTATAGCATGCAGGACGGTAAGTTACGTTCACCAGGCCCTTTGGTCAAAGGTGAGAGGTGAATTTCACTATCTGACTTGGCTCATCTGTATAGTGTGCATTACTAACCCTTACCTATTAGTCCCAGTACAACCTCTCCTTGGCCCAATTTGGTTGATTAGATGAGAACACATCAATGGAATCATGTTAGTTTATGTTTTTCCTAGTCATTAGTATCTTGGTCCACTTAGTAACACTAGACAAGTCCTAACAATGTACACCATCAAAAAACATGAAAAACAACGAGAGTTAATTAATACATGCCCACACATCTTTCAAGAATTATAAATTGTCCGGTTTTACTTCGTTAGTTCTTTATGGTTCCTATAACCCTAGTTGTGGATTTAGTTACTCATGCTTTGTGTAAATGCAGGAATTATGGATTGAGAAGAAATAATTAAACACCTCACAATAGAACTAAGAACAAGAAAATTCAACTTCAATAAGAAACACAAGCTTAAAAATGAAATTCAAATACAAGTGTTCTCAAAGACTCTCCAATGTGATCTTACAACTTTCTCTCTCTAGTTACTGAGTTCTCTAAGTACTAGGTGAAAACTTATGAAAAATAAACTAAAACACCTATTTATTATATTTAAAATACAATTCCTAAACATAATTGGAGAACTGGTTGGCACGCCATACGAAAGGAGTATACAGGCCGTATTGCATTCCATGGACCATAATTGGGGTCTCGTACTTCGCTGCTGGAATTTTGGACTTTAGCTCTATGATACCCCATGACTCCTAAAGTGGTTTATAATCCACAAAGGAGGTTTCGCCTAATGAAACTTCAATAAGTCCCAATCTTTAATTCTTATGGCACGAACCATCTTCTATGACTCGTAAAACCTTTTACGGCTCATCTACGTGGTCGTAGAATCAACTTCAGAAAACAACCCATCACTGGAATTGTTCACAAAACCACCCTTTGACCTGTAGAATGATCTACGGCCCATAAAGGGTCTCGTATAACAGCAAAAGTCAGCAACTTCTGTACTTTTTCCCAAAATCAAAGCCAACCTATAATCCTGCAAATATAAAAACTAAAACACATAAAACCAACTAACATCGCATTAAGAACACACAAAATTCCAAGGTTTAATGTAACACCCTGGAACTCCATGCTCTAATGTAACCACGTTTCAAGCATCATTTTGTTTAGGTGGAGAGTGTATTAGGGTAATGGAGACTCCTAGTACTTAGACGAGTTCAAAACATCCCTATGAATTGAGTTCTGGTATTTGTCCATACAAGGGTCAAATTTAAAGGTGCATAACTTTTAGCACACTTGGAACTGTGTGGCCCATGACATGTCAGTTGAAAGCCCTTTGAGTTATCTTTCCAACGCACTTGGTATCACCTCATTTAGAGTTTGGAGTCAAAAAGTTATGGCTATTTTATTGAAGACTGCTAGTGTGGAGTTGCACTGCAAGCCCACTGTTACGAGTCGTAGGTCGGGGTACGACTCGTAGGTCAGGCTCATAGCAATTTCCAGAGACTCCAAAATTGAGCCTAGGGGTCATGGGAAGGGTCTTACGAGTCGTAGTGCTACCTATGGGTCGCAACAAGGCCCGTAACAACCATTAGATAGCTTTTTAGAAAGGGTTATTTTGGTCCTTTCCCACCCTTTATAAGCTCTAGATTGACATTTTTATGCTCATTCAAGGTCCTAAACACTTAAGTTATTCATTGTATTGATAAAATACTCTCTCAAATCCTTAGATTAATATTTCACTCTAAAATCAAGTGTCCAAATCTCTTCCGGATCTTGAGGAATTCATCCAAGCTTCAAGTTCTCACATCCCTCTTCACCAAGAAACTCTCCAAAACTAAGGTATGTAGGTTTTAGCCATTGGGTCCTTCCACCCATGGTTCCCTAACCTTTTTTTTTACTCAATTTGCATGATTTAAAATTAATTTTACAAATGGATTTACTAGTATGAGCATGTATATGAACTATGTTAAAGCTATATAAAATTGTGACTGTTTTGCTATGTCTGGAGCTATGAATCTTGGATCTATTGTAAGATTTAATGAGGGGTTTTAATGTATATTGATTAAGGGTGTTGCAAGGTGTTGATTGATGGTTTTATAATGGATTTTCTTGCATTATTTAATCTATAAATTGCATGTTTTGTACCCTCGTTACACACCCACCAAGTGTTTGATAAATTGTCTGGATATGGTTTCTTGAAGAATTGAAGGTCCAATGCATGTCTTTTGAGTTGAATGACTTTATGATGATGAAATTAATGTTCATATGATCTACATTTATTAGAATTATCTATATTATTCTAAGATGACCGTGTCTTGATAAGGGGGTACCACGCCTTGACCACTATGATAAAAGGGATGATGTTCATTAACCAAACTGAGGGGTTAATACCTTATCAACCAAATTGAGGATTTGACATCTAATTAGCCAAATTGAGGGGTTGATACCTCATTAACCAAATTGTGGGGTTGATACCTCATTAACCAAATTGAGGGATTGATATCCAAATTGACTTAGAGGTGGGTGGCATATATTAATAAACAAATTGAGGGGTTGATAACTCAATCACCCAGCATAGGAGGTGGTAAACCCATTAGCCAAAGGATGGTCTCTTTCTACTTACATTTTATGATTTATATAAGCATGATATTACTTCAAGCACAATTTATACATGTCATATCGTTACTATGCTATCCATTGTCCATGTTTATGCATTTCGATTATGTTTCCTCTCTCTTGTTGCATTGCATCCTACATACTTAGTACATTCAAACATACTAACACATATTTTGTGCCTACATGATGTTACCATGTAGGAACCGGTGCTCTATTTGGTCATCATCCTCCTCCACATGGCTAGTGGCATCCATTCAAGCTAGTTTGTGAGTCCTCATTTCCGAAGCAATATCTATGTTCTTATACTATGTAATAAAGACTATCTTTCCTTTTTTGGTATGTTTTGACTACAATGGTGAGCCCGGTTGCTATCTTGACCCTAGCTTAGTTCTATGTTAGAGGTGTTGTTGGACAAGATATGTATTATGCTTGAGTTTTTTGACTCACTTATGATATTCAAGCTATTTAAATATAAGTCTCTCTCCCATAGTCCTAATTTCCCCTTTTTTATGTTTGATACGAAGAATTACTTGTTTCCGCAACCAAGGATGTGCGATGATAAGTTATGAGGCTTGTCTGAGTTCCGTCGGGTTCCCCATTCGCTGATCGTGTCTAGGCCCTTGTCTTGGGTTGTGACAAAGATGGTATCATAACACTAGGTTGATACATCCTCGGAGTCCAACATACAATGTCGATTAGAGTCTTATTCATGGTTATGTTTTTCACCAGAACTATGAATAGGAGGCTATGAGATATTTTAGGAAAAGTTTCCCTTCTTCATGTTCTAAGTCATGCTATAGAGTCGAAGTAAGCTTTCCCCTTAATATTATTCTTTGCTATGCTAGATTATGTCTAACACACGAGGAAGAAGCGCCCAAACTCCCGAGGAGCAACCTGCCAATGGTGAATTCCGGGATTTTCTCACTATGCTTGCCAAGTTGTGGCCAACCAAGTCAACCAAGGGTCCCAAGCCTCTCATGTTACTACCCCGGGAGCTAGGGTAGGGGACTTCATAAGGATGAATCCTCTGGTGTTCTATGGGTCAAAGGTAGATGAAGATCCACAAGATTTCATTAATGAGGTCTACAAGATTTTGACTATCATGGGCGTTGGGATGAGTGAAAAGGCGGAGTTGGCAGTTTACCAACTCAAAGAGATAGCCCAAATATTGTATGATTAATGGAAGGAGGAGAAGGGAAATGGTAAAGTGGGTTTATAGGAAGAGTTCAAAATGGCCTTTCTTAATCGGTTCTTCCCTCTTAAGCTTAGGGAATCTAAATTGGTGGAGTTCATGAACTTGAAACAAGGTGCTATGAGTATGAGGGAGTATTCCCTCAAGTTCACCCAACTTTTGATATATGCTCCTCAATTGGTGTTCGATGCAAGGACTAGGATGAATAAATTTGTGATAGGTGTCTCTGACTTGGTGAGTGAGGAATACATGTCCGCTATGTTGATTGGTGACATGGATTTATCCTGGTTGATGACATATGCCAAACAAGTAGAGGAAGAAAAGATGAGGAAGAAGAGGGGTAAGGCGGCTAATAGGGCCCATTTTGAAGGAAAGTTCCAAAGTCCCAAGGATAGTGATGATACTATGTGTCCAACATGTGGTAAGGTTCATAGAGGCCCATGCTTTAAAGGCACCAATGCTTGTTTCCATTGTGGTGAGGAGGGGCATAAGAGGAAGGATTGTCCTTGTAATCAAGGTAAGGGTGAAGATGTCCGTCCTTAAGGTGGTGCCCTAAGGCACAATAGGTTCTATGCTCTTCAAGTAAGGTGAAGGGAAAATGAGGCACCCAATGTTGCCACCGGTAAGTTGAAGTTTCCTTTGACTTGGATGCGTATGCATTGATGGGTCTGATATATCACTATTTCTTCCATTGCTTTTATGGTTGCTAGTGGTTTCCTTGTGTGTCTCGAGTTGTTATGTGGAATTTTTGGTGTTTATTTCGTTGGTAGTTTTATTATTGATGGGTAAGGCTTTTGGGGCATTTTTTTCTGATCTTATTGTTTTAAGTCTTGTCTTATGACCTTGGATGAACTTGGCTTGATATGTTGGAGGTCTTGGGATAATCTGGGCTACTTGTATAGCATGTTTCCAATGAGTGTAGAACCCATAAGGTTGTTATATGATGGTTGAGGATGGTCGATCTATTTGGTCGACTAAATGGGATAGTCATTTCTCTAAGATTAATCTTTAGTTTGAGCTTTGTCCCCGAGTGAGCATTATTAGTATTGGTGGAGTTGTTTGGTTGATTCATGCATTGACTATGTTTGTCGGTCTCTAGAATAGGGTCTTAAAACCCTACTTTGGTTTGTTTGCAGTGGTCCCTATGAATGAAGTATTGATTTAGTTAGAGCTTGTGAACTATTTGGGGGTAGTGTTGCAAGTCTTGGGGGATGAGAGGTTGTTTGCTAAATATGATAAGTCTGAATTATGGGTAACAATAAGGTAGTTAGAATTCTTTAGGGATGATGAATAAGTGTGCATTATTTTTCCTCGGTAAGGCTAATGTTATGATTGGTGCTCTAGGTAGTCTAGCATATGTTGTTGATAGTGGCAAAGAAGAGACTAGTAGGGTCCATCAGTTGGTTAGATTGGAAGTTAGGTTGAGGGAAGTTGAGCATGGCGGTGTAGCATCCTTGATGGTTCCAAATATTCTTGGGTTAAGAGGTCTAAATTAGGCAAGGCCTTGATTCTGTCTTATTAGAGTTGAAAGTTTTGGGTGAGAAGATGATAGAGTGGAGGTTGTCTCCCAAGGGGGAGATGGTGGTTATGGTACCAAGTGGGTTAGGTGTATTTAAGGTTGAAAATTGAGTTGAGGATTGTAAGTCCTTATAGAGTGTAGAAGGAGGTTGGTAAGGTTGCCTAAGTTTGAGAATTTCCTATGGTAGGGGCACGGTTTATCCGGTTTGTCATGCTTCTAGGTTGAGGGGATGTATTGGTGATTCTGGTACTATAGAACTCTTTGAAGTTGTGGGTGAGGTGTAGGATAAGTTGGGTTAGAAGGAGGTCCTGGTGGAGGTGTTGGATGGATGAGCGGAGAAGTTGATTGATAAGGATATAGTGTTCGTCAAGGCCCTTTGGAAGAGTCGTCTATTCGTATGTATTTCTCAGGGAGCCGTTATGGGCATGGAGAAGAAATATCCATATTTCTTTCATTCTATTCAAGCTTATGATGACATGTTAAGTCCTTTCTATGATTCTAAGTCTTAAGTTTCAACCCCCATGTCATTCATATGCATTCAAGTTTAAGTTGGAAAGTTTACGATGATTTTACCCTTATGTTGAGATTTTGAAACTGGTGTTTTAAATGTAATGTCGCATTTTTTTGGGGGCTGATTGGTTAATGATCACTCTTGTCATGTACATTTCTTTTACATTCAAGGATGAGTGATCCCATGGGGGAGATATTGTGACACCCCATAACTCCTTGCTCTCATGTACCCATGTTTCAAGCCTTATTTGTTTAGGTGGACAGTGTATTAGGGTCATGGGAGACTCCTAGTACTTAGATGAGTTCAAAACTTCCCTATGAATTAAGTTTTAGGCATTGGTCCATACAAGAGTCAACTTTAAATGAGCATAACTTTTAGTACACTTGGAACTTGGAGGCCATGAATCTGTTAAATGAAAGCTCTTTGAGTTAGCTTTCCAACGCACTTGGTTTCACCTCATTTAGAGTTCGGAGTCAAAAGTTATGGCTATTTTATTGAAGACTGCCAGTGCAGAGTTGAAATACGAGCACACTGTTACGAGTCGTAGGTTGGGGTATGAATCGTAGATCATGCTCATAGTAATTTCCATTGTCTCTGTAATTGAGCCTAGGGGTCAAGGGAAGGGTCCTATGAGTCGTAGTTCTACCTACGGGTTGTAAGGCGGCCCGTAACAGCCATTACACAGCTTTTTAAGAAGGGTTATTTTGGTCCTTTCCTACCGTTTCTATGCTCTAGATTGACATTTTTATGCTCATTCAAGGTCCCAAACCCTTAAGTTCTTCATAGTATTAATAAAATGCTCACTCAAAACCTTAGATAATATTTAACTCCAAAATCAAGTGTCCAAATCTCTTCCGGATCTTAAGGAATTCATCCAAGCTTCAAGTTCTCACCCCTCTCTTCACCAAGAAATTCTCCAAAGCTAAGGTATGTGAGTTTTAGCCATTGGGTCCTTCCACCCATGGTTCCCTAACCTATTTTTTACTCAATTTGCATGATTTAAATTTGATTTTACAAATAGGTTTACTAGTATGAGCATGTCTATGAACTATGTTAAAGCTATGTAAAATTGTAACTGTTTTGCTATGTTTTGAGATATAAATCTTGGATCTATTGTATGATTTGATGAGGGGTTTTGATGTACACTGCTTGAGAGTGTTACAAGGTGTTGATTGATGGTTTTACAATGGATTATCTTTCATGATTCCATCTATAAATTGCAAGGTTTTGTACCTCCATTACAAAACCGCCAAGTGTTTGATAAATATCTGGATATGGTTTCTTGAGGAATTGAAGGTCCAATGCATGTCTTATGAGTTGAAGGACTTTATGATGATGAAATGAATTTTCATATGAACTATATTTATGAGAATTATCTATATTATTTTAAGATGACCATGTCTTGATGAGGGGGTACCATGCCTTGACCACTATGATAAAAGGGATGATGTTCATTAACCAAATTGAGGGGTTGATACCTCATTAACCAAATTGAGGTGTTAATACCTCACTAACTAATTTGAGGGGCTGATACCTCATAAACCAAATTAAGGGGTTGATACCTCATTAACCAAATTGTGGGGTTGATACCTAAATCGCCTTAGAGGTGGGTGGTGTATGTTAATAATCAAATTGAGGGGTTGATATCTCAATCACCTAGGATGGGAGGTGGTAAACCTATTAGCCAAAGGATGGTCTCTTTCTACTTACATTTTATGATTTATATAAGTATGATTTTACTTCAATCATCATTCATACATGTATATCGTTACTATGTTATCCATTGTCTGTATTTGTACATTTCGATTATGTTGCCTATATCTTGTTGCATTGCATCCTACATATTTAGTACATTCAAATGTACTAACACATACGCTATGCCTACATGATGTTATCATGTAGGAACCGGTGCTCTATTTTGTCATCATCCTCTTCCACATGGCTGGTGGCATCCATTCAAGCTAGTTGGTGAGTCCTCATGTCTGAGGGCAATATCTATGTTTTTATGCTATATAATAAAGACAATTTTTCCTTTTTGGTATCCTTTGACTACGAGGGTGAGCCCGGTTGCTTGTCTTGGCCCCGGCTAAGTTCTATGTTAGAGGTGTTGTTGGACAGGATATGTATTATGCTTGAGCTTTGACTCACTTATGATATGCTATTTAAATATAAATCTCTCTCCCATAGTCCCAATCTCCCCTTTTTAATGTTTCATACGATGCGTTATCTTCCTTTCGCGACAAAGGATGTGTGATGATATGCTATGAGGGTTGTTTGGAGTTCCTTTAAGTTCCCCATTCGTCGGTCACGTCTAGGCCCTTGGCTTGGGTCGTGACATTTAAGCATCGAAAGTATTGTATTTTCGCAGCACATCAACACCCTCAACTTAAAATTATTGCTTATCCTCAAGTGACAGTCTTAATCTATATAGATAATACATTAATACTCAGACCACAACCCAATGGCATACATCACATAAATCACAAGCTTAGTTACCAACACCAACTTTTCAAAACAGGATCACATAGCCATCTAGCAAACCAATGCAAACTAGTGCATGTTACAACACAACTATGGCAAGAAATGTACTATCAACAATTCACAATCACTAAACAAGTCTAGTACTAAAAATGCAATGCAAGTGCCCTCATACAAAGAAGTCTCATATCTGACACTCAATGATATTTTCATGTATAACCTTGGGAATATGCAAAATCGCCCAAGTTGCACCTCTTTTTTAGAGGATAAAGCGATCGTTGTCAAGAAATAGAACCTATAAAAGGTTAGGGTTAAACTCACAGGGAGTACATAGACTCAAGAGAAATCAATGATCACAATTCAAGTGGTTAACCAACTCACTTCCTCAAGGGGGGAGGGGGTTTGTAATAACCAATGGAAAATAAAATTAAACTAACACAAGTGAGAAATCAATATGAAGAGAAAGTAGGGTATTGTGTTCTCCATGATTCCCCAACTCAGTATTCCCGAATAACCTAATTCTTTTCTAGTGTATAGCAAGTAGGACGGTAAGTTAAGTTCACCAAGCCCTTTGATCAAAGGTGAGAGGTGAATTTCACTATGTGACGTGGCCCATCTCCATAGTTTGCATTTCTAACCCTTACCTATTAGTGACAGTACAACCTCCCCTTGACCCATTTTTGTTGATTAGATGAGAACACATCAATCGAAACCTATTAATTAATATCTTTTCCTATTCATTACTGCCTTGGTCTAGTTAGTAGCACTAGGCGGGTTCCAATTTTGGCATCTACTAGAAAACATGCAAAATGAAATGAGTTAATTATTACATGCATGCACACCTTTCAAGAATTATGAATTATCTGGTTTTACTTCGTTAGTTCTTCATGGTTCCCATAACCCTAGTTGTGGATTTAGCTACTCATGCTTTGTGTAGAAGCAAGAGTTATGGATTGAGAAAACATAATTGAACACTTATACAATAGAATTAAGAACAAGAAAATCTCACTTAGAATTACAAAGCTTAAAATGAAATTCAAAGATGAAATTCAATAAGACTCTTCAATGTGATCTCACAATTTTCTTTCTCTAATTACTGAGTTCTTGAATACTAGGCAAAAACTTATGAAAAATAACCTAAAAAAATCTATTTTTTATATTTAATATACAAGTCCTAAGTATAATAGGAGAACTAGTCGACACACTATACAAAAGGGGTACACAGGTCGTATTGCATTCCATGGCCCATAATCGGGGTCTCGTACTCCATTGCTGGCATTTTGAATTTCAACTCTATGACACCCCTCTATGACTCGTAAAGTGGTTTACAACCCATAAAGGGAGTTTCGTCTAATGAAACTTCTGAAAGTCCCAATCTCTGATCCTCAGGGCATGAACCATCTTCTACGACTCGTAAAACATTCTGCGGCTTATCTGCATGTTCGTAAAATCAACTTCAGAAAATAGCCCCTTACTGGAATTATTCACGAAACCAGCCTATGACTCATAGAATAATCTATGACTCGTAAAAGGTCTCATGTAATAGCAAAAGCTAGCGACTTCTGCACTTTTCCCAACATCAAGGCCAACCTGTAATCCTGCAAATATAAACACAAAAACATATAAAAGCCAACTAACATCGCATTGAGAATACATAAAATTCCAAGTTTGAAGAACCAAAAGTGATGTATTTTGGCAGTTCATCAACACCTACAATTTAAAATTGTTGCTTATCCGCAAGCGACGAACTCAATCTATATAGACAGTATAGTAACACATAGACCTCAACCCAATGGCATACATCACATAAATCTCAAAATCACTTACCTAGACTAACTTTTCAAAACAAAATCAGATAGTCATCTAACAAACCGGTGCAGACTAGTGCAAGTTACAGCGCAACTATGACAAGCAATGTACTATCAACAATTCAAAATCACTGAACAAGTCTAGTGCTAATAATGCAACGCAAGTGCCCTCACAGAAAGAAGTCTCATATCTAACACTCAATGATGTTTTCATGAATAAGCTTGGGACAATCAAAATCACTCACTCTCACATAAGACATTCATGCATCATGCATAATACCATAGACTTGCCCCTGTACTCATGATTAAGACCTTTAACTAACTAGATTAGGATAATTTTAGGACTTTTTAGGCTTGTAACGTAGGCTCAAGGGGCTTTGATATGGCATTTTAGAAGCATAGAGGCTAAAGGGTGTCGTAGAATTTGTGCACCTCTGCATTTTTTTCCCTGGCAACTATGTTTGACCTAGCAACTCCGTTTCAAATTCTACACTTTTGCCTCTTGAATTTGTGCACCTCTGCATTTTTCTACACTTTTTCCCTAGCAACTTTGTTTCACCTCATTCTCCCTTTTTCGTATTTCAAGCTTTTCTAGGTTCTTCCTTTTCATTTTTTTTAAGCTTTTTGCCTTGCATTTATACTTCATTTTTCTTTTTACTTCACAACTAAGGCATCACATATTTTTCTTGCACCCAGTACATAATTTTTCCTTTTCTGTATCACTAACTTACTCCCTTATTTTTTATTTCATCCTTACACCAGTCATCCTCAACTTAGGCTTTTGGCTTGTGTTCAGGTTTAAAATATCCGTCCTAAGAACCAGGGCTCCTTTGGTAGCCACCCTCAACTTAAGCTTTTTGTCTCAGTCAAGGTGCACAATGTTCAAAGAAGGACCAGGGCCTATTTTAGGATTTTACAATTAACAAGGCTAGCTTAATAGGTTTTTTCAAAGAATAGTACATGTTAGGTTCAAACATTAGGAACAAGGGATATATCGTAGTTTTGGACTATAAAGAACAATGGCCTAAGATCTTTTCCTAATCCAATTAATTTACAATCTAACTTAGAGTAACAAGGCATGTTCTGAATTAGAGAAAAGCATATGAATCTAGCAAGTTAAGCTCACACTCACATGGCACTGCATTCGTTACCAACAAAATACTTTCAGATCATGCTTTTCATCTCAATTTATCCTCACTTATCGGAACAAACATTATCACACACATAAACATGCATGGTTGCTATCTGACTACTAATCAAAAATTTTGGTGGGTATCATTTTTTCAAACAAAACACAAAAATACGCTATATGCCATAAGTGTTAGTACTATATGCTACAAATACTATCTAAACATCCTAAACATATTAGTTCAATAGAAAGTAAAAATTCACGGAGAAAAAGAACATGGGCAAAGAAAACCCTAGGATCAAAAACTGGGGTAGTTATGGACCCAAGTTACTTAGTTCACTGAGTCCCAAAACCACCCACACCTCATCGAAAAAGATGTGCACTGTCCTTGATCCACAAAATCAAAGCAAAATAAAACATAAATGGGTCAAAAAAATATACCAGGGTGCCTAAGCACTAGTGTCCCTTGGGTTGCCTCCCAAGCAACGCTTGATTAATTATCGGGGCACGACATAGATGGCTTGAGTACTCAGACCTCCTCAAGATTCCATTATTCCACTATCTTTTTCTCTTCCACATTTCCATGGTATGGGTTGACTCATTGGCCATTTACCTTGAAGGTTCCTCCACTTCATCTCTCCAACTCAGTAGCCCCACGATCGAAGACTCGTGCAACTCGAAAGAGTCCCATCTATCTGGATTGGAGCTTCCCAGGGAACAACTTCAATTCAAATTATAGAGAAGTACCAAGACCCCTGGTACGAATTGGCGATTCTCTATGCTACAATCGTGTTGTATCTTTATTTTTTATTTGTATAAGGTTGAGTTCTCATGCGCCTTCAATCAAAATTCATCAAGTTCATTGAGTTGGCTCAGCCTAGAGTTTACAGCATTATTCCAATCAAAGTTCAACTTCTTCAATGCCCACATAGCTTTATGCGCAAGTTCCACTGGCAAGTAACATGCTTTCCTAAAGACAAGTTAGTAGGGTGACATGTCTATAGGAGTCTTGCATATTGTCTGATATACCCATAATGCATCATCCAACTTCTACGGCCAATCTTTCTGGTTTGCATTCACAATCTTGGATAGAATCTGTTTAATTTCCCTGATAGACACCTCTACCTGCCCTCTCGTCTGAGGGTGATAAGGTGTCACCACCGGATATTTCACTCCATAATTTTCAAGAAGAGTTTTAAAAAGCCTATTCCAAAAGTGAAAACCTCTATCACGATTTCTTGAGGGGTGACAAACCTTCATAGGATGTTCTTTTTTAGAAATATTGTGATACTCTCTCCCTCATTGTAGGGTAGATCCATGACCTCAACCTACTTTGATACATAATCCGCAACAACGAAGATGTAGTTGTTCCGTGTGAGCTAACAAAAGGTCCCATGAAATCTATCCCCCATATTGATGTCACCAAAGTTACACCTCCTTTTGAGAGGATAAAGCGATCGCTGTCAAGAAATAAAACCTAATAAAGGTTATGGTCGAACCTATAGGAAATACATAGATGAAACAGAATTCACCGATTTGGAATCCAAATGATTAGCCAACTTACTTCCCCAAGGGGGGGTTGCAATAATCAATGAGAAGTATAAATAAACTAATTACCACAATAGAGAAGTCATTACAGAGAGAAACTAGGATATTGTATTGCCGATGATTCCCTAACTTTGTATCACCGGATAACCTAATTCTTTTCTAGTGTATAGTATGCAGGAAGGTAAGTTATGTTCACTAAGCCCTTTGGTCAAAGGTGAGAGGTGAATTTCACTATGCAACTTGGCCCATCTCCATAGTGTGCATTACTAACCCTTATCTATTAGTCCCAGTACAATCTCCCTTTAGCCTATTTTGGTTGATTAGATGAGAACATATCAATTGAATCCTTCAATTAATCTCTTTTCCTATTCATTACTACCTTGGTTCAGTTAGTAACACTAGTCCGGTTCTAATGTTGGAAATCACTAGCAAAACATGCAAAATGAAGAGAGTTAATTAATACATGCATATACACTTTCCAGGAATCATGAATTATCAGGTTTTACTTTGTTAGTTCATCATGATTTCCACAACCCTAGTTATGGATTTAGATACTCATGTTATGTGTACGTGCAAGAATTATGAATATAGAGGATATAATTGAACACTTATATAATAGAATTAAGAACAAGAAAAATCCAACTTAAATAAGATTCACAAGCTCCAAGGTAAAATTCAAACACAAGTGTTCTCAAAGACTCTCCAATATGACCTTACAATTTTGTCGCTCTAAATATTGAGTTCTTTGAGTACTAGACAAAAAATTATGAAAAATAACATAAAAAACCCATTTATAATAATTAAAATTCAAGTCCTAAATAAAATAGGAGAACTGGTCAACACGCCATAAGAAAGGTATTTTACAAGTCGTATTGCATTCCATGGCCCGTAAACGGGGTCTCATACTCAACTGATAGAAATTTGGACTTCAACTCTATGACACCGCTCTACAACTCGTAAAGTTGTTTAAGACCCATAAAGGGGGTTTCAGCTGATGAAGTTTCTGAATGTCAAAGACTTTGATCCTCAAGGCATGAACCATCTTCTAGGACTCGTAAAACTCTTTATGACTCATCTTCGTGTTCGTAGATTAAACTTTAGAAAATAGTCCCTCACTGGAATTGTCCATGAAACCACCCTACGGCCCGTAGAATGATCTATGGCCTGCAAAGGGTCTCGTATAACAGGAAAAACTCATCAACTTTTATAATTTTCTCCAAAATCAAGGCCAACTTGTAATCCTGTATAAATAAACACAAAAGCACATAAAAAAAGCTAACATCGCATTAATAGCACAAAAGATTTCAAGTTTAAGCATCAAAAGCGTTGTACTTTGACAACACAACAACACCCTCAACTTCAAATTTTTCTTGTCCTCAAGCGATAAACTCAATCTATATAGATAATACGGTAACACACAAAACCTCATTCGATGGCATACATCACATAAATCTTAGACTCAGATATCCACACGAAATTTTCAAAACAAGTTCAAATAGCTATCTAGCAAACGAACAAAACCTGGTGCATGTGACAACACAACTATAACAACTAAGGGATTATCAACAATCCATAGTAACTGAACAAGTCTAGTGCTAACAATGCAAACCAAGTTCCCTCACAGAAAGAAGTCTTATATTTGACGCTCACTGATGTTTCCATGCTTAACCTTGGGACTATGCAAAATCACTCACTCTCACAACAGATATTCATGCATAATGTCTAATACCATAAGCTTGCCCCTATACTTATGACTCAGACCTTCTACTAACTAGACTAGGATTAATTTAGGAATTTCTAGGCTTGTAATGTAGGCTTAGGGGGCTTTTGTATGATATTATGGGGAAATAGTGACTAATGGCCCTCCTTGACACTACATTTTTCTAAACTTTTGCCCCACCAACATTGTTATTTTCACCTTATTCTCCCTTCTTCCTATTTCAAGCTTTTCTGGGTGCTTTCTTTTTATTTTTTAGTTTTCCTTGTTCCTACACTTCATTTTTCTTTTTAGCATACAACTAAAGCATCACTTATTTTTCTAGCACCCAGCCTTGGATTTTCCCTTTTTATCCATATCACTAAGTCACTCGTTCTTTTTGTGTTTCACCCTTATTCCAGTCATCCTCAATGTCATAATCCAAGCCTAGGGCCTAGACATGACATGACATATCGGGAACTCAAAGGGACCCCAAGCAACCCTCTTAACATATCATTACACATCATTGATCGTGGAAGCAAGTAAATGATATAATAGACTAGGAATAAGGGCAAAAGGGACTAATGGGAAACTTCATAACATAAATATCAAGAACAAGAGAGTCGAGGCTCATAGCATAGATACATAACATGCCCAACAACACCTCTAACCATAGATCTTAGCGCAAGCCAAGACAACCAACCGGGCTGACCCTCATTGTCAATACATACATTAAAAGAATGATAGTATTACAACGTAACATGAGATCACAAACATCATCCCTGGAATGGAGTTCTCACCAACAAGCTTGGGAGAAATTGTACTAGCCACATAGAGAAGAAT
Organism: Solanum clarkiae; assembly: GCA_011800125.2. NCBI lineage: Eukaryota > Viridiplantae > Streptophyta > Magnoliopsida > Solanales > Solanaceae > Solanum > Solanum clarkiae. The sequence goes on from JAABOM020057749.1 coordinate 66,849, forward strand.
GCTCAAGTGGGGCTCGGGTTCCTACATGGTAACATCATGTAGGCATAGAGTATGTGTCACTACATTTGAATGTACTAAGTATGTAGGATGCAATGCAACAAGAGATAAGTAACATAATCAAAAAGCATAAGCATAGGCAATGAGTAGAATATCATAATATGGAATATATTAATGATGATTGAAGTAAAATCATGTTTATAAAGAACATACTACATGTGTAATGAGTGACCATTATATTGAATATCCAAGGCCTACTACCCCTTTAGAGAGGCGAATGCGATACGAACCCCTCGATTGAATGATGAGGTGCAAACCCCTCAATATGGTTGATAAGGTAAAAACCCTCAAAAAGGTTGATGAGGTACAAACCCCCAACAAGGTTATCAAGGTACAAACCCATTGACATGGTTTCATGGGTTTACCACCTCCTGTGTAAGGCGATCGAGTTACAAACCCCTCAACAACATTAACCGGGCCTACAATCCCCCGAGTGACGCTTAGTGAATTACCAACACTATAGAGATAATATCATATACGTACATTCCTTTCATCACCACAAAATCATTCAACTCGTAAAACAGGCGTTAGACCTTCAACTCCTCAAAATACATCAACTGGATATTTTATAAAACACTTGATGGGTGTGTAGTGCTAGTATAAAGCCATGCAATTTAAGAGTAGATTTATACTAGGAAACTCAATGTAAAACCATCAATAGATACTTGGTAACACCCTCAAGCAATATACATCAATATCCTTCATCAAACCTCATAATAGATCTTAGATTCATTGCTCAAAATATGGTGAAACAATCACAATTTCATGAAACCCCAACATAGTGTCTAGTGAAATTCATAATAGATAACGCTTAGGAGTAAATCAAGTTTAAATCATGCAATTTTAGGTAAATTAAAGCTTGGGAATCATGGGTGAATGGAACTCATGAAAGAAACCCACAAATCTTGGACTCAATTTACCCTTCTTACCAAAATGAACCACACCCTTCATGGGTAAAACCTTCAAATACACCCAATCACCAACTTTAAATTAAGCTCCCTTCTCCTCATAACTGCATAGCACTTTTGACGAATTTGGGTTGTTCTCAACCTTTCTCTAATCAACCGTACCTTCTACATAGACTCCATGACCATATCTAGATCCAACAAAGCTAGTTCTCCCACTTCAAACCACCCAACCGGTGATCTACAATGTCTACCATAGAGGGCCTCAAAAGGAGCCATACCAATGCTTGAATGATAGCTATTATTATAAACAAAATCAATCAATGGAAGATGATCATTCTGACTACCCTGAAACTCTAAATACAATCTCTAAGAATATCCTCAAGAGTTTGGATAGTTCTTTCGGCTTGGCCATCCATTTGTGGGTGAAAGGTCGTACTAAGCTTAACCTTGGTACCAAAACCTCTTTCGAAGGACCTCCAAAAGTGTAAAGTGAATTGAGCACCACGATTCGATATGATGGACAAGGGCACCCCATGCAATCTAACCAACTCATGAATGTAAAATTTAGCATAGTCTTCCACCCTACAAGTAGTCTTAACCAATATGAAATGAGGCCGACTTTGTCATTCTATCAAGCACAACCAAAATGGAACCAAAACCCTTTCTAGTCTTAGGTAACCAAACCACAAAGTCCATGTTAATTTCCTCTAACTTCCAAGTAAGAATCTCTATATCTTGGGCTAGGCCACCCGGCCTTTGGTGTCCGACTTTGATTTGTTGGCAACTATGACAACCAAATACAAATTTGGCAATATCTTTCATCATACCACCCGACCAAAACACATCCCTCAAATCTCTATACATCTTGGTAGAACTAGAATGAATAGAATAAGAAGAATTATGAGGCTCATCAAGAATCTTCTTTCTCAATGAAACGACCCCAAAAAGTGTCCGAAAATGTGTCTCGGAAATGCCAGAATCGTAATTTCCATATATCTCAAAATCCATACATAATATCAAAAATTCGAGTTGATATTCTTGTTCAACGGGCCAAATTGATCAGAAAATGGTTCTAACCCCAATTTTAAAGAGCAAACGATTAGTAATTTCAAATTTGAAAAATGTGAATTTCAGTGAGCCCTATGCGCTCCTGGCGTGACGCAGCCAGGGCACGCAGATGTGCATTTTTTTGACTGTTTTTCCAGTCTGGTCCAAGACCTCTAAGTCTTTGGCCTAAGTGTTCCCAAACATGAAAAAACCTATACTTAGCCATTTTTTCACCCTTATATCATTCTAAACATTCCCCATTACTTATTCAAACACTTAACCAATATTTTATTTCCCAAATTCAAGTCTCTAAAAATCATCCAGATTTAAAGATTCTCATTCAAGCTTCAGGTCTCCATCTCCAATCTTCATCAAGTTCATCTCCAAAGCCAAGGAATGTTGGTTTCTTTCATGGGTTCTTTTCACCCATGATTCCCAAGCTTTCTTTACTTGAAAATTGCATGATTTGAAGTTGATTTACTCATGGGTCCCATTGATTATGAAATTCACTGCACATTATATTGGGGTTTATGAAGTTGTGACTATTTTACTATGCTTTAAGCTACAAATCTAAGATATATTGTGAGATTTGATAAAGGATTTTGATGTATATTATTTGAGGGTGTTACCAAGTATCTATTGATGGTTTTACATTGGATTTTCTAGCATGATAACACTCTCGAATAGCATGGTTTTACACTAGCACTACACACCCACTAAGTATTTGATAAAATGTTCGGTTATGAATTCTTGTGGAATTGGAGATCCAATGCATGTCTTATGAGTTGAATCACTTTATGATGATGATGAAAGCAAGGTTTATTTGTGATGATTATATGATGATAAAAGGAATTTCTGTATATGATGATAAAAGGAATATGTGTATATGATATTATCTCTATAGTGTTTAGGATGACGAAGCCTCACTCAAGAAGTTGTACGCCTTGGTAACCTTATTGAGGGATTTGTACCTCTATCACCTTGCTTGGGAGGTGGCAGGCCCATGTAACCTAGTTGGGGGGTTTGTACTCCATCAACCTTGTTAGGGGGTTTGTACTCCATTAACTTCGTGAAGGGGTTTCTACCTCATGCGCCTCACCAAGGAGGTGGTAAGGCTTGGATTGCACTAAGAATGGTCACTCTTTACACATGTGTTATGTTCTATATAAACATGATTTTTTTACTTCAAGCATCATTCATACATGTCATCTTGCCATTATGCTATTGTTTGAGTATTATTATGCATTTTGCCTACGATTTCTATCTATTATTGCATTGCATCCTCTATATTTAGTACATTCAAACATACTAATGTATACTCTATGCCTATATGATGTCACCATGCAGGAATTGGAGCACCTCTTGATCATCCTCCCCCTCCACATGGCTAGTACGATTGTCTCACAAGCTTGTTGGCGAGTCCTCCATTCCTGGGATGTTGCTTATGATCTCTTGCTATATAATAATACTATCTCTCTTTTGTTTATGTATTGACTATGAGGGTGATCCCGGTAACTTGTTGTGGCCCCCGCTCTCATCTATAGAGTAGAGGTATTGTTGGACATATTATGTATCTATGTTATGAGCCTTAACTCTATTGTTCTTGATGTCTATGATATGAAAGTGTTCCCTTAGTCCCAGATATCCCAAATTTGTTATCTCCTGATGCTTGTTTTATTGCTTCCGTTGATCAAGGATATGTAATGATGTTCTAAGAGGCTTGCTTGGGGTCCCTTTGGGTTCCTCTTGCCTCGTGTCACGTCTAGACCCTAGGCTTGGGTTGTGTCAAACTTTGTATCAAAGCCTAGGTTGTTATATCCTCGGAGTCCAACACACCATGTCAATTAGAGTCTTGTTCATGGTTTTGTTATGCACCACAACTATGAGCTAGAGGCTATGAGACGTTAGGAAATGTTTCCCTTCTTCTTACTTTATGTTGTGCAACAGAAGTTGAAGTAAGGTTTTCCCTTTAATGATTGTCTTTTGCTATGCAAGATCATGCTTAACACGAGAGGAAGCAGAGCCCGCACACCTGAGGAGCAACCATCCAATGGAGAGCTTTGAGATGCTCTCACATTGCTTACACAAGTTGTGGCTAATCAAGCCAACCAAAGGGCCCAAGCCCCACTTGCTCCTACACCGGCATCTCGGATGAGAGACTTCATGAGAATGAATCCCCCAGAATTCCTTGGGTCAAAGGTGAGTGAGCACCCTGAAGAGTTCATTGATGAGGTCGATAAGATTTTGTCTATCATGGGTGTGAGGCCGAAGGATAAGGAAAAGTTGGCGGTCTATCAACTCAAACGGATAGCACAAATATGGTACAATCAATGGAGGGAAGAGAAAGGAGCCAACTATGTGGTTCTTTGGGAGGAGTTCAAGGTGGCCTTTCTTAATCAGTACTTTCCCCTTGAACTTAGGGATCTAAGTTGATGGAATTTATGAATGTGTGACAAGGATCTATGAATGTGAGGGAGTGCACCCTCAAGTTCAACCAACTTTTAAGATATGCTCCATTTAGTGGCCAACTCAAGATCTAGGATGAGCAAATTTGTGATGGGTGTTTTCAACTTGGTTAGTGAGGAGTGTCAGTCCTCCATGTTGATTAGTGGCATGGACTTGTCACGTTTGATGACCTATGTCGAACAAATGGAGGAAGGGAAATTGAGGAAAAGGAGGGGTTATGAGGCCAAGAGGGCCCATTTTGAGGGGAAATTCCGAAAGAGTGGTCGATTTCATCAAGGCCAAGGGTCTTCTCATGCATTTCAAAAGAGGATTTCCAATGATTTTCCAAGGGCCCGGGGTGTCGGAGGTGTGGTTCCTAATGGTGGGTGTCCAAAATATGGTAGGGGTCATAGTGGCCCATGCTTGAGGGACATAAATGCTTGCTATAGTTATGGGGAAATTGGGCATAAGATGATGGGTTCCCCTCAAAATCGCAACAAAGATAAGGAGGTTTGCCCACAAGGTGCTAATATGATTCCTTTGGGAAGAGGTGCCTGACAAGATGGTTCCCCAAGGCATAACAGGTTTTATGCTTTGCTTGGAAGATAAGTGGTTGAAGAGGTTCCCAATGTCGTCACTGGTATGTTGAAAATCTTTGATTTTGATGTGTATGCATTGATTGATCTGGGTGCCACTCTTTCTTTTGTTACCCCCTTTGTTGCCAAAAAGTTCCATGTTGCCCCCAAATTGTTTTGTGAGTCATATGAGGTGTCTACTCCTATTGGTGCATCTATTGTTGCTAAGAAGGTTTATAGAGATTGTCCCATTTGCATTTTGCATAGAGTATTGCCTTGTGATCTTGTTGAGCTAGACATGGTTGATTTTGATGTCATTCTTGGGATGGATTGGTTGCATGCATACTATGCTTCTATTGATTTTAGAACCCATAGGGTCAAATTCCAATTCCCAAATAAACCCGTCCTACATTGGGAGAGTCATGATGTGGTGGTCGAGGGTAGGTTTATCTCTTGCATTAAAGCCCGTATGTTGATCTTTATGGGGTGTCTTTACCATCTTGTGAGGTTTAGGGATATGTAGTCCAAAGTCCTTCCCATAGAGTCGGTTCCAGTTGTTAATGAGTTCCTTGATGTCTTTCCAAATGACCTTCCCGGTGTTCCTCCCGAAAGGGAAATAGATTTTGGTATAGATCTACTTGCCAATACTCAACCCATTTCTATTACCCCTTACTATATGGCCTCGGTAGAGTTGAAAGAATAATTGAGGGACTTGTTGGAGAAGGGATTTATTAGGCCTAGCCAATCACCTTGGAGTGCACAGGTGTTGTTTGTGAAAAAGAAATATGGGTCCCTTAGAATGTGTATCGACTACTGGCAACTTAATAGGATCACCATCAAGAATAGGTATCCTCTTCCAAGGATTGATGATTTGTTTGACTAATTGCAAGAGGCTAGCCATTTCTCTAAGATTGATCTTCGGTCCGGGTATCATCAAGTTAAGGTGAGGGAGTGTGATATTCCTAAGATGACCTTCCAGACTATGTGTAGGCACGATGAGTTTGTTGTGATATCTTTAGGGTTGACTAATGCACTAGCCATCTTCATGGACCTTATGAATAGGGTTTTCAAACCATATCTCGATTCATTTGTTGTGGTATTCATTGATGATATTTTGATCTATTCTCTGGTGAGGAGGAGCATAGGACTCATTTGAGGGTTGTGTTGCAAAGATTGAGGGAAGAGAAGTTATATGCCAAATATAAAAAGTGTGAATTTTGGTTGAGGTAGGTTTCCTTCCTAGGACATGTGGTGTCAGGAGATGGTATTAAGGTGGATCCTAAAAAAATGGATGTGATTAGAACTTGGCCTAGACCATTGACCCCATCAAATATTAAGAGCTCCTTGGTCTTAGAGGGTTATTATCAAAGATTTTTGAATGAGTTTTCTTCTATTGCTTCTCCCATGACTAAATTGACTCAAAAGAAGGCCAAGTTTTTTTGTGGACCTATGAGTGTGAAAGGAGCTTCCAAATATTGAAAGATAAGCTTGTGTTTGCTCCTATCTTGTCATTACTGGAAGGATAGATGGATTTGTTATGTATTGTGATGCTTCTAGAGTTGGTTTGGGTTGTGTTATAATGTAAAATGTTAAGGTGATAGTCAATGCTCCTAAGCAACTCAAAGTGCATGAAAAGAACTATCCTACCCATGATCTTGAACTAGTCGCCGTGGTATTTGCATTAAAGATTTGGCGTCATTACTTGTATGGGGTGCATGTTGATGTGTTCACCAATCATAAGAGTCTCCGATATGGCTTCACTCAAAAGGATCTTAACTTGAGGCAAAGGAGATTGTTGGAACTTCTTAATGACTATGATATGAGTGTTCATTATCATCTGGGTAAGGCTAATGTGGTGACGGATGCTTTGAGTGGGGTGTCTATGGGTAGCCTAGCTCATGTTGATGGTGGTAATAAGGAAAGGGCTATAGAGGTCCATTGGTTGGCTAGATTGGGAGTTAGGTTAGGAGAAGTGGGTAATTGTGGTGTTGTTGTTGGTGGTGGTTCTAAATTTTTATTGGTTGATGAGGTGAAATCTAAGCAAGATCTTGATCCCTCCTTGTTAGAATTGAAGGCCTTGGTTATTGATGGAAAGGTGGAGGTTTTCTCCCATGAGAGAGATGGTGCACTTAGATACCAAGGGAGATTATGTGTGTCTTGTGTTTATGGCTTGAGAGAGAGAATTCTTGAGGAAGCTGACAGTTCTTCCTATTCTATTCACCTCAGTTCTACTAAAATCTATAGAGATTTCAGAGAGGTGGATTGGGGGGAAGGCATAAAGAAAGATATTGCAAAATTTGTGTCTGTTTGCCATAGTTGTGAACAAGTGAAAGCCGAACATCAAAGGTTGGGTGGCCAAACCCAAGATATAGAGGTACCTACTTGGAAGTAGGAAAAGATTAATATGGACTTTGTAGTTGGGTTGCCCAAGACTAGGCAGGGTTTTGATTCCATTTGGGTTGTGGTTGATAGGATGATGAAATCGGCTCACTTTCTATCGGTTAAGAACACATATGGGGCTGAAGAGTATACTAGGTTGTCCATCCATGACTTGGTGACATTTCACGGGGTTCATTTATCTGTCAATCGGATCATGGAGATCAATTTACTTCACATTCTTGGAGGTCTTTCCAAAGGGGTCTTGGTATAAAGGTTAAACTTAGTACGGCCTTCTACCCTCAAATGGATGGCTAAGCCGAAAGGACCATCCAAACCCTTGAGGACATGCTTAGGGCTTGTGTATTGGAGCTTAAGGGAAGTTGGGATGATTATCTTCTATTGATTGAGTTTGCATACTACAAAAGTTATCATTCTAGCATCAGTATGGCTCTTTTTGAGGCCCTTTATGGTAGACGTTGTAGATCACCGGTTGGGTGGTTTGAAATTAGTGAGGTGGATTTGTTGGGAACAGATCTAGTTATGGAGGCTCTTGAGAAGGTTAGGATGATTAGGGAGAGGTTGAGGACGTCTTAAAGTCGCCAAAAGTCCTATGCTAATGTGAGGAGAAGGGACCTTGAATTCAAAGTTAGTGATTGGGTGTATTTGAAGATGTCACCCATGAAGGGTGTGGTCCGTTTTGGTAAGAATGGAAAGTTGAGACTTTGATATATGGGCCCTTATAGAGTGATGAGAAGGATCAGTAAGGTGACCTACGAGTTGGAGTTTACTAGAAAAATGGAATTGGTTCATCTAGTCTTTCATGTGTCTATATTGACGAAGTGTGTGGGTAACCCCAATGCTATTGTACCTCTTGACGTTGTAGGTGTAGTTGAAGAAAACTTGACTTATAAAGAGGTTCTCATTCAAAATTATGATAGGAAAGTGAAGAGATTAAGGAAGAAGGATGTGGCTTCCATTAAGGCCCTTTGGAGGAATCAACAAGTTGAAAGTACTACATGGGAATTCGAAGCGGACATGCAAAAGCGATATCCTCATCATTTTACTCCACTCAAGCCTAAGGTATCAATCTAAGTCCCCTATGTAATTTTAAGTTTAAGTTCAGCCCATGACATATCCATACATTCATGTTAAAATTGACAAGTTCATGATGATTTTACACTTATGATGAGATTTTTGAAATGATGTTTAAGCGCATTATTGCATCCTTATTTGGGCTGAAATTGTCATGTTTGTATCTCTCATATTCGTTTCTTTGACATTTGGGAATAAATTTTCCCAAGGGGGAGAGATTGAAATGACCTCAAAAAGTGCCCAAAAATGTGCCTCGGAAGTGCCAAAATCATAATTTCCATATATCTCACAATCTGTACGTGATATCAAAAATCCGACTTTATATCTTGTTCAGGGGTCAATTGAGTAGAAAATGGGTCTAACCTTCATTTAAGAGCAAACAATTAGCAATTTCAAATTTCTAAAATGCGAATTCGAGTAAGCTCTGCGAACCCTTAGCGCGACGCGACCAAGGCGCACAGATGTGTATTTTGTTGACTGTTTTGCTAGTCCAGTCCAAGACTTTTAAGTCTTGGGCCTAAGTGTTCCCAAACATGAAAATACGTAAGACATTTTTTTCACCCTCATATCATTATAAACATTACCCAATACTTACTCAAACACTTAACCAATATTTCATCTCCCAAATTCAAGTCTCTAAAACTCATCCGAATTTAATGGTTCTCATTCAAGCTTCAAGTCTACACCTCCAATCTTCATCAAGTTATTTCCAAAGCAAAGGTATGTGGGTTTATTTCGTGGGTCCCTTTCACCCATGATGCCCAAGCTTCCTTTTCTTAAAAATTGCATGACTTAAAGTTAATTTAGTCATGGATCTTATTGAATATGAAATTCACTGTACACTATGTTGGAATTTATGAAATTGTGACTGTTTTACTATGTTTTAGGCTATGAAACTAAGATCTATTGTGAGATTTGATGAAAGGTTTTCATGTATATTTCTTGAAGGTGTTACCAAGTATCCATTGGTGGTTTTATATTTGATTTTCTAGCATGATAAAACTCATGAATTGCATGGTTTTACACTAACACTACTCACCTACCAAGTGTTTGATAAAATGTCCGGTTATGGATTCTAGTGGAATTGGAGGTCCAATGCATATCGTATGAGTTGAATGAATTTAAGATGATGAAAGGAAGGTTTATATGTGATTATTTTATGATGATGAAAGGAATGTATGTATCGCCTCGGGAGGTGGTCGGCCCGTGGAACCTTGTTGGGGGTTTGTACCCATCAACCTTGTTGGGCGTTTGTAGCCATCAACCTTGTTGGGAGGTTTGTACTCCATCAATCTTGTTAGGGGGTTTGTACTCCATCAACCTGATGAAGGGGTTTGTACCTCATGCGCCTCTCCAAGGAGGTTGTAGGCCTTGTATTCCACTAAGAATGGTCACTCCTTACACATGTGTTATTTTCTATATAAGCATGATTTCTCCTTCAAGCATCACTAATACATGCCATCTTGCCATTTTATGCTATCCGTTGAGTATTATTATGCATTTTGCCTATGATGTCTATCTATTTTTACATTGCATCCTACATACTTAGTATATTCAAACGTACTAACCCATACTCTATGCCTACATGATGTCACCATGTAGGAATTGGAGCACCGCTTGATCATCCTCCCCTATACATGACTAGTACGATTGTCTCTCAAGCTTGTTGGTGAGTCCTCAATTCCGGGGACGTTGCTTATGATCTCTGTCTATGTACTAAGACTATCTTTCTTTTGTTTATTCATTGACTATTAGGGTGAGCTCAGTTGCTTATCGTGGCCCTTGCTCTTATCTATGTGGTAGAGGTGTTGTTGGACATGTTATGTATCTATGTTATGAGCCTTGACTCTATTGTTCTTGATGTCTATGATATGAAAGTGTTCCCTTAGTCCCGGATATCCCAAATTTGTTATCTCTTGATGCTTGGTTTATTGCTTCCGTGACCAAGGATGTGTAATGATTTTCAAAGAGGCTTGCTTGGTGTCCCTTCGGATTCCCCTTGCGTCGTGTCATGTCTAGGCCCTAGGCTTGGGTCATGATACTCAAGTCATCAACACAAGGCACACATAACCTACCTTGGTATCTAAGGGCACCAACTCCCCCTTGGGAGAAAACCTCCAACTTGCCCTCTCTCACGAGGCCTTTAATTCTAACATAGTTTTTACCTCATCAACCAACGAAGACTTTGAACCATTAACGACCATAATACCACCATTATCAACTTCTTCCAACCTAACCCCCAGCCTAGCAAACTGATGGACCTCTCTAGCCACCTCTTTGCCCCCATCATCAACATGAGCTAGGCTACCCATAGACACCCTACTCAAAGTATCAACCACAACATTAGTCTTACCGGGATGATAATGCACACTCATATTGTAATCCTTAAAAAGTTCTAACCACCTTCTTGCCTCAAGTTTATATCTTTTTTAGTGAATACATATTGGAGACTCTTATCACCGGTAAACACATCAAGATGCACCCCACACAAATAATGATGCCAAACTTTCAAAGAAAAAATCACGGCGGCTAATTCAAGATCATGAATAGGATAATTCTTTTAATGCACCTTGTGTTGCCTAGAAGCATAGGCTATCACCTTACCATTTTGAATCAAGACACAACCCAAACCAATCTGGGATGCATCACAATATATAACAAACCCAACCCTTTCGATAGAGACAAAACAAAAGTGAACACAAGCTTATCTTTAAGGTTTAGAAACTCTTTTCACATTCATCAGTCTACAAAAAATTAGTCTTCTTTTGGGTCAACTTAGTCATGGGAGAATCAATATAAGAGAACCCATTCACAAACTTCCGGTAGTAATCAGCTAAGCCCAACAAGCTTCTAATGTCTGATGGAGTCAATGGCCTAGGCCAATTTCTAATCACATCTATTTTTTAGGATCCACCTTAATACTATCCCCTGACACCACATGACCTACAAAGGCAACCTCTTTCAACCAAAATTCACATTTCTCATATTTGGCATACAACTTATCTTTTCTGAATTTTTGCAACAGTACCCTCAAATGACTCACATGCTCCTCCTCATTATGAGTAAGATGAAAATATCATCAATGAAGACCATCAGAAACAAATCAATGTAGGGTTTGAAGGCCCTATTCATAAGATCCATGAAGATAGTTGGTGCATTGATCAACTCAAAAGACATAACCACAAATTCATAATGCCCGCACCTAGTCCGAAAGGCCATCTTGGGAATTTCACACTCCCTCACCTTTACTTGATGGTACCAGGACCAAAGATCAATGTTAGAGAAGTGACTATCCCCTTGAAGTTGTTCAAACAAATCATCAATCCTTAGGAGAGAGTACTTATTCTTTATGGTAACCATATTAAGTTGACGGTAGTCAATACACATTCTAAAGGATCCATATTTCTTCTTCACAAACAACACTGGTGCACCCCAAGGTGATCAGATAGGCTTAATAAAACCCTTCTCCAACAAATCCCTCAATTGCTCCTTCAACTCCTTTAACTACGTCCGGGCCATACGGTAAGGGGGAATAAAAATCCGTTGAGTATCGGGAAGGAGGTCTATACCAAATTCTATTTCCCTTTTGGGAGGAACACCGGGAAGGTCATTTAGAAAGATATCAAGGAATTCATTTACCACCGGAACTAACTCTATAGGAAGGACTTTGGACTCCACATCCCTAACCCTCACAAGATGATAGGAGACCCCTTAGAGATCATCTTTTGAGCTTTAATACAAGAGATAAACCTACCCTTGACCACCACATCATGACTCTCCCACTCAAGGACGGGTTCATTTGGGAATTGGAACTTGACTATACGAGTTCTACAATCAATAGAAGCATAATTTTCATGCACCTAATCCATCCCAAGAATGACATCAAAATCCTCCATATCCAACTCAACAAGATCACAAGGCAATATTTTATGTAAGATGCAAACGGGACAATCTACATAGACCTTTCTAGCAACAATAGATGCACCAATGGGAGTAGACACCTCATAAGACTCACACAACAATTCGGGATCAACTTGAAACTTTTTGGCAATAAAAGGAGTAAAAAATGAAAGAGTAGCACCCGGGTCTATCAATGCATAAACATCAAAGTCAAAGACTTTTAACATACTGGTGACGACGTCGGCCACCTCACCAACTCCTTGTCTCCCGTGGAGTGAATAGAATCGATTGTGCCTTGGGGCACCAGCTTGTTTATCTTATCTCCCCAAAAGAACCGCATTAGCACCCCAGCCTGGTGGACGAATATCCTTATCCTTGTAGCGATTACGTGGACTACCAATCATCGTGTGTCCTACCTCTCCACAACCAAAACAAGTGTTGGTATCCCTCAAGCATGGGCCACCATCACTACTATTACACTTTGGACACATAGCTTTAGGCACCACACCACCATCATCTTGGCCCCTTGAGTAGTCATTGGCAAACCTCCTATTAGGAGCATGTGAGGACCCTTAGCTTTGATGAAACTGGCCACCCTTGCGACTTCTGAACTTGCCATCAAAACGGGCCATCTTGGCCTCATTACTCCTCTTTCTCAACTTCTCCCCCTCCAATTGTTCGGCATAAATCATCAAGCGGGACAACCCAAAAGACATAACAAATTCATTGGTTAATCCAAAAGACATAAGCACAAAATTCATAATGCCCATACCTAGTCCAGGAAGGTCATTTGGAAAGACATCAAGGAACTCATTTACCACTGAAATCAATTCTATAGGAAGACTTTGGACTCCACATCACTAACCCTCACAAGATGATAGAGACACCCCTTAGAGATCAACTTTTGAGCTTTAATGTAAGAAATAAATCCACCCCCACATCATGACTCTCCCACTCAAGGAAGGATTCATTTGGGAATTGGAACTTGACCCTACGAGTTTTATAATCAATAGAGGCATAATATGCATGCAACCAATCCATCCCAAGAATGACATCAAAATCCACTATATCCAACTCAATAAGATCACAAGGAAATATTTTTTGCAAGATGCAAATAGGACAATTTTTATAGACCTTTCTAGCAACAATGGATACACCAATGGGAGTAGACACCTCATAAGACTCGTACTACAATTCGGGCTCAACATGAAACTTTTTGGCAATAAAAGGAGTAACAAAAGAAAGAGTGGCACCTGAGTCTATCAATGCATATACATCAAAATCAATGACTTTTTAACATATCGGTGATGAAATCGGACACCTCATCAACCCCTTGCCTCCCTTGGAGTGTATACAATCGATTGTGCCTTGGGGCACCACCTTGTTGACCTTCTCTCCCCAAAGGAATCGTATTAACACCCCGAACTTATGGATGAATATCCTTAACCTTGATGCGATTAGGTGGACAATCAATCATCTCGTGGCCTACCTCTCCCAACTAAAACAAGCGTTGGTGTCCCTCAAACATAGGCCGCCACTACGACCCCTACCACACTTTGGACACATAGAATTAAATACCATACTATGATCATCTTGGGCCCTTGGGCAGTCATTGGCAAACCTCCTACTTTGGAACGTACCATCAAAACGGGCCCTCTTAGTCTTATTACTCCTCTTTCTCAACTTCTCCCCCTCTAATTGTTCGGCATAAGTCATCAAGAGGGACAAATCCATATCACTAATCAACATGGCGGTATGACATTCTTCAGTCACCAAATCAGATACACCCATCACAAACTTATTCATTCTAGACCTCGAGTCGGCAACCAAGTGTTGAGCATATTTAGCGAGTTGGTTGAATTTGAGGGCATACTCCCTCACACTCATAGATCCTTGCTCCAAAATCATAAAATCCATCATTTTGGATTCCCTAGGCTCAAGATTAATGAACCAGTTGAGAAAATCTGCCTTAAAGTCCTCCCAAAGAACCACATTGTTGTTCCCATTCTCCTCTTTCCATTAAATATACCATATTTGTTCCTCGGGTGTGCGGGCTTTCCTTACTCTTATATTAGGCATGATCTAGCATAGCAAAGAACAATCACTTACCCTAACTTCTGTAGCACAACATAGAGTAAGAAAAGAAGGGAAACATTTCCTAAAATGTCTCATAGTCTCTTACTCATAGTTGTGGTGCATAACACAACCATGAATAAGACTATAATCAACACGGTGTGTGGGAAGCTGAGGACCATTAAAAACCTATTACTCTGATACCAAGTTTGTCACCACCCAAGCCTAGGTCCTAGACGTGACACGACAAATGGGGAACCCGAGGGGATCACAATCAAGCCTCTTAACATATCATTATACATCCTTGGTCACGAAAAATATTAAATGACAATAAAGGTGTAATAATAAGGGAACAAAAGGCTAAGGGACATTTTTCATATCATAAAACATCAAAGAGTCAAAGAGAATCAAGGCTCATAGCATCATTACATAACTTGTCCAACAACACCTCTAAACATAGAACTTAGCGGGGCCTAAGACAAACAATTGGGCTCACCCCCATAGTCATAAGTAGCCAACATAAAAGGAGTTAATACATAGCATAATCAAGTGAAGCATGTCCTCAGAGTTGAGGACTCACCAACTTGCTTTAAGAGTAATCGTACTGGCCACGTGGAGGAGGATGTGGATGATCGTGAGGAGCTCTGATTCTTACATGATAAGCATAGAGTATACATTAGTACATTTGAATATACTAAGTATGTAGGATGCAATGCAACAAGAGATAGGCAACATAACCAAAATGCATAATTAGGCAATAAATGAGCATATAGCAATATGACATGCATGAGGGATGCTTGAAGTAAAACATTATTACATAGAACATATTACCTGTATAGTAACAGACCATTATTATAGACCAAGACCCTTACAACTCAAAATCTAAGGTAAATCACTCCTTTGTAGTGATTGAGGTACCAACCTCTCAAATAGTTGACGAACAAATCCTCCATCGGAAGTGATTGAGGTACCAACCCCTCAATTTGTTGATGGCTTACAACCCCCATCCGAGGCGATTGAGGTACCAACCTCTCAATTGGATGATGGACATAACCACCCTCTATCGAAAATGATTGAGGTACCAACCTATCAATTGGTTGATGGCTTACCATCCTCATCCAAGATGATTAAGGCATCACTGATCAATTGGCTTTGGTCAACTCACAACACAATAGATACTTCTCATGAAATCAACAAATATATATATCATCCTTTCATCATCATATAGTCAGTTAACTCTTATGCCATGCATTAGGCCTTCAACAACTTAAGAAACATAATCCGAACATTTTATCAAACACTTGGCGGGTGTGTAATGCTAGTGTCAAATCATGCAATTCAAGAGTGAAATCATGCAAGAAAACTTAATGTAAGACCACCTACCAACACTTGGTTACCCTCATGCAATATATATCAAGACCCTTCAGAAAATCGCAAGATAGATCTAAGGTTCATAGATCAAAATATGCTCAAACAGTCACATTTTTACAAAACCCCAACATAGTTCATTGTCAAATTCATAATAGAAAACCCTAGGTAAAATCAACTTAGAAACTAGTAATTTAGGTAAAAAGGAAGCTTTGGCACCATGGGTGAAAAGACCTAATGGTTGAAACTTAAATACCTTAGCTTTGGAGAATTTCTTTCTGAAGATTGGAATGGAGACTTGAAGTTTGAGTGAAATCCTTAAGATCTGGAATGAATTTGTAACCCTTGATTTTGGTGGAATATTTGTGAAAGTGTTTGAGAGAATATTGAGGAATGTCTTATATGATATGAAGGTGAAATATGACTATGTATAGGTATTTTTACGCATGGGAAGACTTAGGCCCAAGACCCAAAAGCCTTGGACCGAACAACAAAATTGTGCAAAAATGACACTGGTCCACGATGTCAGCGCGTCGTAGTACCCTCGTGGACAGACACTAGATAAGCAAAATTATGGATTTTTGAATTTTGATACAGTTTCTCTAAAATTGGTATTAGACTAATTTCCCACTCAATTTTTCCACCGATCAAGAATATGAAGTCAGATTTTTGATATCACGCAAGAATTTTGAGATATATAGAAATTATGATTTTGGGCACTTTCGAAGCTCATTTTCGGGTACTTTTGGGGTCGTTTCAGTAATTTGGTAGCACATTAGGTCTCCCACTCCTAGCTTCTTGAAGACCGCAAGGGGAATTAGATTTATCCTGGCACCGAGATCACACAATGTCTTGCGAACTCCACATCTCCAATGGTCTAGGGTATGGTAAAAGCATTGGGGTCTTCTCACTTTTGAACCAAGGAAATCGTAGCAATTGCATTGCAATGTTGAAGCTCTTGGGAGAGGTCTTGACTCATAGTGCACTTCTTCATAACCAAGTCCTTCATGAACTTTATATACCCTGCTATCTTCTCCAATGCCTTAATGATAGGGATGTTGATGGAGAGTTGTTTTAGCATGGAGAGAAAGTACTTGAACATTCCCTCCTCCTCCTTCTTTTAAATTCTCACAGGGAAGGGAGAAGGTGGCCTAGGAATAGGCTTCAGCTTCTGTGGCACCTCTGCAGCATTATTCATCCTATCCTTGACACGATCAACTCCGATAACTGTATCTTTGACCTCAATTATCTCCTTTTAAATATCATACTTATCTACTTGTATGGGAGGATCAATGATACTCTTGCCACCACGAGTAGTAACCATCATGCACTACCCTTCATTCTTTAGGTTCTGAACTTTGTTTCTAGGCAGTGCACCTCTCTGACACTGGTTGAATTGAGTTGACACTTAACCAAATTGTTACTCAAGCTATTTGATAGCAACAGAATGAGACTCAATTTTTTATTTATGCTGGAGATGTCAGATTTCATCCCCCTCAGATTCTCATCCTATGTATCAGGTTTCTTCAATATCTAGGAAAACATCTCCTCAACTCTAGACTACTAGCACTAGTGTCGTGATTTTATGGTGACAAATAAGGACTATTTATGTAGCCATCTTTGTGGCCCCAATCTACACCTCTATCTTGGCCCCAATTCCTGTCATAGTAACCTCCACGTGTCTATGAAAGCTCCATCTCAATTATATTTCTAACCTTTGTTTCCTTGAGCTTGGTGCCAATTGTCCTGATTAGACCCATAGGTGTTGGTCTAGAAACCCTTCGTTTCATCGACAATGAAGCAAGTGTCCTCTTTATAGTGAGGTTCATCATACATGGGTGCTCGTGGAGGCTGATTAACAACTGCATGAACTAGTTCCTGATTCTGCTTCATAATCACATTTATACCTATACGGATTTGAGCAAGCTCTTGCATAATCTCTTTATTTATTTTGGCTTGCTCCGAACTAATACTGATAGCGTATGAACTTTTGGTGGATATCCTGTCACTTTGCCCCCATACACGATTTTTCTTGACCACCCTTTCCATCTATTCTGTGATGGTATTAGCACAAGCTTAACTATTCTCGTCCAGGGCACGATAGAAGATCTCTACCAAGGCATCATCAACAATTTTGTGGATTAGGACACTCCTCAAGCACTTTGTGAACTGCTTCCATGTAGTGCTATTCGAGTCACCAGGAAGCTGCTCAAAGTTGTTGATTTGGTCTTTCAAATGTAGCTTCCTTCGATCTTGTGAAGTACCTCTCCAAAAATGTTGTTTGCAACTCAACCCAACTGGTGATCGAACTCTGCAAGAGCTTGGATAGCCATAGTTTTGCATTGTACATCACAGATAACGGGAAGATACAAAGTCCCATAGTATCCATAGACAGATTTTGTGTTTCCATCATACTCTTGCAGGTAAATACAGCATTGTGCTGATGCTTATGCAGATACTCTAATAGTAGGCCTGCAAATAATCCATGGTTTTGCAATATCTGAAGCAACCCACTTGAAACCACGAACTTTGATTTAGCTAGTAGTGGTGGTAATACAATAGCTCTAGTAAGCTCTGTAGCCATAGGGTTTTGCCCATATTGGTTCCACTAATAAGCTTCAGCATTGATGCCCTGTGGCTATGGTGCAATGTTCTCAAGAGAAGGTGGGTTGTCATTATTTGCATTCGCATTCTCATTCTAGTTCAGAGCTGTATTTGTCGTGTTGTTTGCATTATCTTGGGCCATTCTTCATAGTCTTCTCTTGATCTCTTGGTCAAACAACGTCAAGGGTATGCCTCGACTTCGTGTGTTGCACATACACTACACCTCTGCCCTGAAAGAAACAAAAACAACAAAAAATGTAAACAAGGGATATAAGGATTAATTCCCAAGTTACTTGAATTCGATAAGTCTAGTCTTATTCCCTAGCAACGGCGCCAAAATCTTGACGCCGCCCAAGCTACACCTCCCTTTTTTAGGCTAAAGCGATCGTTGTCAAGATATATAACCTAACCAAGGTTAGGGTTGAATACCACAGGGAATATGGTACATTTAGAAGAATTCAACTGCAACTCGGGTTGATTAAACAACTTATCTCCCCAAATGAGAGGGGGTTTATAATAACTATTAAAAGTAATTCTAAGCTAAAACAAGTGTTAAACCAGTACAAAGAGGAAGTAGGGTATTGTGTTCCCCATGATTTCCCAACTTTGTATCACTAGATAATCGAATCATTTTCTAGTGTGTAGTATGAAGAATTATAAATTAAGTTCACCAAACCCTTTGGACCACGTGAGAGGAGAATCACTATGTGATTTGGTCTATCTCCGCAGTGTGACATTACTAAACCTTACCTATTTTCCTAGTACAACCTCCCCGACCCAGTTCAGTTACTTAGACGAGAAACATCAATCGAATCCTATTAATTAATCTCTTTTCCTATTCATTACTACCTTGATCTAGTTTGTAACACCAAGTGGGTTCTAATGTTAGACACCATTAGAAACCATTCAACACGAAGAGAATTAATTAACATGCATGCACACTTTTCAAGAATTATGAATTATTCGATTTTACCTTGTTAGTTCCTCATGGTTCCCACAACCCTAGTTGTGGATTTAGCTACTCATGATCAGTGCAAATGCAAGACTTGTTAATTTGAATTACGTAACTGAGCACTTACACAGCAGAACAAAGCACAAGAAATCCAACTCTTCAATAAGAATCACAAGGTTGAAATTAGAAGATGAAATAATGTTTTACAAGTGTTTCTCAAACTCTCTAATGTTTCTCTTCATTCTCTCTCTATTCTCTTCTATCTAAAAAAATACCCTAAAAACTTATTTATAGTGTTTAAAATACAAAACCAAAATGGAATAGGAAAACTACATTGGTAGGCTCTACGAGGTACTCTACAGATCGTATAGCAGTTTCTGGCTTATGATTAGGATTTCGTGAACTGTTGCTTCGATTCTAGATTTGTCTTCTATGAACCCCTCTACGACACATAAAAGATTCAACGGCCTGTAGGGGGTTTCGTCCTATTGAATTTTAGCAAGTCCCCACTTTCTGATCCTCAGGGTATGATACCAAGTCTATGGCTCATCTGCATATTCGTAGACTCAACTTTAGAAATACACCCTATACTACAATGATAGAGAAAAACTCCTTTACGCCCCATAGAATACTCTATGGCTAGTAAAGGGTCTCGTGGATCATCACTTTCAGCAACTTCTGCACACTTTGCCCAAAAATAGTGTCAACCCTGAAATCCTGCAAAATAAATATAAAAACTCATCAAACCTACTAACATCGATTTGAAAACACACAAGATTTCAAGTTTTGAGCATCAAAAGTATTGTATTTTGACAGCACATCAACACTCCACCTATATCCTGAAAGATAACAAAAACAACAAAAACATAAAATGAGGTAAATAAGAACTAATTCCCAAATTACTTGAGTTAGACAAGTCTAGTTGTATTCCAAGGCAACGGCACCAAAATCTTGAAGTTGCCCAAGATCTACCTCCTTTTTGAGTCTAAAGAGGTCATTGTCAAGAGATATAACCTAACCAAGGTTAGGGTCGAACCCACAGTGAATATGGTTGACTTAGAAGAATTCAATGACAATTCGAGTTGATTAACCAGCTTATCTGCCCAAAAGGGAGTTTTTTTGACAACTATAAAAAGTAATCCTATTCTATGACAAATGTTAAACTAGTATGAAGAGTAACTAGGATACTGTTGCTTCAATGTTGGAGTTGTCTTCTATGACAATCCTCCACGGCCCGTATAAAGTTCTATGGCCCGTGAAGGGTTACATCTAATGGAATTTCAGCATATCCCCACTTTCTGATCCTCATGGCACGACACCAAGTCTATGGCTCATAAAGTCTTCTATGGCTCATCTACATATTCGTAGACTTAACTTTAGAAATACACCACTCATTGGAATTGCACGCGAAACCCTCTCTATGTCTTGTAGAATCCTTATGGCCTGTAAGGGTATCATGGAACTTCAACTGCAACAACTTTTGCACACTTTTTCCAAAAATTAGTGCCAACCCTAAAATCCTATAAAACAAATATAAAAATACAGTGACCTACTAACAATGCATTGAGAAACAAAAACTTTCAAGTTTAAGGCATTGAAAATGGTGTATATTGATAGCACATCAGCCTCTAACACCATTTTTTGGGCCAATAAAAGCCATCTCTCCTAAATCAAACCACCCCACCAAAGATCTACATCTTTCACTACACAAAGCCTCAAACAGTGTCATACCAATACTAGAATGAAAGATATTGTTGTAAGCAAACTTGATAAGTGGTAGACGATCGTCCCAATTACCCTTCAATTCTAATACATAAGTCCTCAACATATCTTCATAAGTTTGCATTGTTTTTCTTCTTGTCCATCGGTTTGAAGATGAAAAATGGTACTTAACTTCACCTTAGTGCCAAGATCTCTTTGAAATGATCTCCAAAAGTGAGAAGTAACTTAGGTGCCACGATCTGATATGATAGACGTAGGCACACTATGCAACCTCACCAACTCTTGGATGTAGAACCTTGAATAATCCTCAGCATTGAAGGTAGTCTTGACTGGTAGAAAATGAGCCAATTTAGTCATTTGATCGATAATAACCCAAATTGAATCAACTTGCTTTCGAGTTCGGGGCAAACCAACCATAAAATTCATGTTCATATCTTCCCACTTCCAAGTCAAAATCTCAATTTCTTAAGCCAAACCACTGGGCCTTTCAGGCTCTACCTTCACTTGTTGACAATTAGGGTATTCGGATACAAACTTGGTTGTATCTTTCTTCATAACATGCCATCAATACACCTCCCTCAAATCAAGATACATTTTGGCAGATCTCAGATGAATAAAATAATGTGAGTTATGGGCTTCACTCATGATCACCTCCCTAAGACCATCAACATTCGGACCACACAACCGATTTTGATATCAAAGCATACTATGGTGATACACTTGGTCTAATTAAGCCTTTCTCCAGCAAGTCCTTTAATTGATCTTTCAACTTCTTCAACTCAGTCTATTGATGTGCTGTCAAAATACAACACATTTGATGCTTAAAACTTAGGATTTTGTGTGATCTCAATATGACATTTACGATTTTTATGTGTTTTTGGTGTTTAGTTTGTAGGAAGGCAGTTTGGCATGACTTTGGGACAAAATTACAGAGTTTTCTGGTTTTTTATTGGTTTATGAGACCCTCTACGAGTCGTTGAGCATTCTACGAATCGTAGAGTGGGTTTCGTGAAGATTTTTAGTAAAATATGAGATCTAAAGTTTAGCCATACGAAACCTCTATACTAGTTATAGATCACTCTATGAGTCATATCAAGAGGTTTCGTGAAGACTTCTAGTGAAGGACAATGTGATATAGATGAAGACTACGAGAGTGTAATATGAGTCATTAATCAGTCTATGACTCATAAAGTGGATTTCATAGAATCAAAGTCCAAGACCTGAAAAGCTGAATATGCGACCCCGATTACAATTAATAAATCACTTTATGAGTCGTAAGGACCTTTCATAGAAAGTCGCCGACCATTTTTTCTACTTAATTGTAATTACTATAAATAGTAATTTCTAGGTTATTTTTCAAAGGAGTATAGTAGAGAATGTCATTAGAGAGTACTTTTAGGGTTTTGTACTTGAAGACCTCAATATTTGGAAGAGAAGACACTTGTTAATTAATTTGATCTTACATCTTGTAATTCTCAATCAATATCGAATTTGCTTGATTCCCAATTCAATTGGGTAAGTGTTTAATAATGTTTTCTCAATTCATAATTTCTTCATCTGCCCATAGCATGAGTAACTAAATCCACAACTAGGGTTGTGGGAACCATGAAGATCTAAAAAAATAGACCAGAATATTTTGCAATTCTTTGATTGGTTATTTACATGTATTAATCAATTCTGTTCGCTTTGCATGTTTTCTAGTGGTGACCAACATTACAACTTGCCTAGTGTTACCTTCTCGATCTAGGTTGTAATGAATAGGAAAAGAGACTGATTAACAGTATTTGATGATGTATTCTCGTCTAATCAACTGAACTAGACCAAAGGGAGGTTGACTGGGACTATAGGTAATGGTTAGTATTGCACACTATGCAGATGGGCTAAGTCACATAGTGAAACTCATCTCTCACTTAAATCAAAGGGTTTGGTGAACTTAAATTACCATCCTACATGCTATACACTTGATTTGAATTGGTTTATTTGGGGATACTAAGTTGGGGAATCATGGGGAACATAATACCCTTCTTGCTCTGTTTTATTGATTGTCTCTTATGATAGTTAATTTAGTTTATTTTTCTTGTTGAACATTGCAAACCCCCCCCCCCGGGGAATTGAGTTGGTTATTACATTAATTGCTTATTGATAAATGTCCTTGAGTCTACGAATTCCCTTAGGTTCGACCCTAACCTTGGATAGGCTTTATATCTTGACAACAATCACTTTATTCTCTAAAAGGAGGTGTAACTTGGGCGACATCAAAGATTTTGGCATTGTTGCTGGGGAATACGTCTAGATTTAAGTTGATTTATTAGCTATGGATGTTGTGGGACTTAATTTTTTTTCCATTGTCACTTATAGGCAATGCTGCATTATGGCTATCTGAACTCCCACAGAGTTCAATCACTAGCTGGGCAGATTTGTAGAAAGCCTTTTTGGAGAGGTACTTCCCTAGATCGAAGAAGCTCAAATTGAAGGATCAGACAATAATTTTGAACAACTTCCTGGTGATTCAATAAGTACTACTTGGGAGCGGTTTACTAAGTATTTAAGGAGCATCCCTGACCACAAGATATATGATGATGCCTTGGTGGAGATCTTATACCATACGTTTGATGAGAATAATTAGGCTTATGCTGACATTATTAAGGGGGCATGTTTCCAAATCAACCATTTGCAAAGATTGTAGAACGTATGGAGCAAGTGGTCAAGACGAATCATGCATAGGGACAATGGGATAGAGCTTTTATGAGAAGTTCATGTGCTGTCAATGTTGGTTTAGAGCAAGCCAAGATCAATGAGGAGATTATACTATAACTTGCTCAACTTCACATAAGCATGGATGTTGTGATCAATCAAAACCAAGAAAGAGTAAATGCGGTAGTTCACCAACCTCCATGTGCACCTAGGTCTAAGGAGCCATATTTTGAGGAGGATGCTTATTTTTTTTAATGATCAGATGGGGGGTCTTCGAACCAATTTCCAAGGGTCAAATCAGGACTATTGGCGCAAAGCTCAAGGCAACCAAGGTCTGAACTATGGTAGAGATGGAGCTTATAGAAATAATCGAGGTGGTTATTATGATTGAAATGGGTTTTTGAAAGCAGATTGGGATAGAAGAGATGATTTTAGAACTGGTCCATATGTGCTACCACATAACCGAGACACAGGTGCAAGCAATTCCATAGTTGAAGAGATGTTTTATCACTTATTGAAGAAGGCCAAGACACAAGATGAAACTCTAAGGGGCATGAAATCTGATATTTCAAGTATTAATTAGAAAATATAGTCTCATTTTGTGGCTATTAAACAATTTGAACAACAGTTTCGTCAAGTGTCAACTCAGTTGAATTAGCGTCAGAAGGGTACATTGCCTAGCAACATGGTGTGAAATCCAAAGAATGAAGGGAAATGTATGGTGGATACTACTAGAGGTGGCAAGATCATTATTGATCCTCCTATGCTGGTTGAGTTATAAGATGTTCATGCGAAGATAGTTGCAGATAAGGATGTGGTTGAAGGAGGTGATTGTGTCAAAGATGGGGTGAAGGAGGTAGCAAAAGAGCCACGAAAGTATAAGCTTGTCCCATGGCCTCCTCCTATTTTCCCTCAAAGACTCAATAAGAGGGAGGCGGAAGGCAAGTTGAAGCACTTTCTCTCCATGCTTAAGCAACTATCCATCGACATCCCTCTTATTAAGGCTTTGGGGAAAATGTTGGGTTATGCAAAGTATATGAAGGATTTAGTTACCGAGAAGCGCACTATGAGTCAGGAGCTTATTCAAGAGCTTCAACATTGCAGTGTCATCACTACTAAAACCTTGGCTCAAAAGCATGAAGACCCAGGTGCTTTCACCATACCTTGCACTATAGGTGATATAGAGTTTGCAAGGGCACTATGTGATTTGGGAGCTAGTATTATTTTGATGCCTCTTGCAAATTGTAAGAAGCTTGAATTGGGATCCCCTACCTTTACTAACATGTGGTTGTTAATGGTGGATCGAATGGTGAAAAAGCCTGTAGAGATCTCTATGATGTGTTGGTAAAGGTGGAGAAATTCATATTCCCTGCATACTTTGTGATTTTAGACTATGAGGTTGATTTTGGAAGTTCCAATCATCTTGGGAAGACCAATATTAGCCACGGGATTTTAGCTCTAGCAGATAAGGAAGCTGGCCAACTTAGGTTTATATTGAATGATGAAGAAGTTATCTTCGATAGAGTGAGGTTTGAGAAATTGATGAAGTCTAGTAGCCAATTTGTCTAAGTTGTACTGTGAAAATTAATCAGGTGCTACTTGGGAGGCAACCCAAGGTTTTTAATGTTATTGCATATTTATAGGTTTATTTTCCAATTTTTGGATTCATAGTTAATTGCTTTGTTATGTTTTAATTGCTAATTTTGACATTGGATTGGTTGCATTTTGAGTAATTCTATATTTCATGAAGAGTATGCAGATATAGGACTAAGTCAGCAAATTGGCTGAGAAAAGCATCAGATTCAGCATCTACGACTGGTCTTACAAGTCGTATTGCATTTTACGAGTCATAACCCAATCTCATAGAGATTTTTGGTGGGCAGGATAATTGTGCACTCCAACTCATGAGCCAACTTTATGAGTCAATCTACGAGTTGTGAATGGGCTTCATGGAACTTAGGTAAGATTTTGAATTTTTCTAAGTGTTGAGAGGTTTACGATACTAGGACTTACGAGTCATAGATCCATCTACAACTCATAATTGTGGTTTTGTATACCCAAGCCTAGTGATTTTAACTGTTGGCTCGGTAAAGGTATAAAAGAGGGATAAAATTATTTTGACCCCAGGTTTGGCCTAATTGACCAAAATTCCCTAATCTTTCCCTTTTCCATCTAAATTCCAATCAATTTCTAATCACCGGTGCCTCTTTTCCAATAAGTTTTTTGGCTACACCTAGGGTTTTATGAATCTTCACATTTTCTCTTCTTCAAGTTGTTCATTATTATTGGTAAGTTCTTTGTTTACTTTTAACCTTTAAACTTGCTTTGTTCTTAATTGTGTGATGTGATAATTTTGATCGGTTTGATGCTTAAGTATGAAATTCTTGGTGAAGGTGAATCGTGAATGTGAAATTAGGGTTACCCTTGATTTAATTGCTTAATAGATTTGAGAAATTGGGTATATTTGGGATTAGGATTGATAATTGGTGTGCCTATTGAATTATTCCCCAAGTGTGCTTGAATGTCATTGAGTGATTGTTGCTTGTGCATTGATGGGTGACACAATAGGTACATGATCATTTGAAAGAACTAGGGAAGGTTGAAATAATAGGATACTGATGCTAAATTATTTTCGATGGGGTGTTTTATGTTGAAATTATCGTGGGTATTGATTGTTATGTGCTTATCATGATTTAGTACTTGTATGCTTGCTATTATGCTATTGATTAAGTGTTGATATGTTCTTAGGATCTGTGTGATAGACTTAGAAAAAATCATGTATCTGAGATTCTTGTTCACGAGAGTCTTTTGCGACATGTAGATTACTCTACAAGTCATAATTGCCCCTCATAGGAAATGCCAGATACTTGATAATATGAGTAATCATCAGACAAGACCTTCAATAGGTCATACATCAATTTATGACTCGTAGATACGTCTCATAGACCCCTGCTTGATTTTTAATTACTATCTAGAACTTTCTACGACCCCAGTCTATGACTCGTAAACTTCTTTACGAGTCGTACCTAGGTTTCGTATACTATTCCAGTGTCAAAAATTGCTCTGAAACACTGATCTATGAGAGCCCTTTATGACTCATAATGCTCACTACAACTCATAAAGGGGGCCTCGTAGACCCTTTCTACAACTGATCCAGATAATTTTTTGTATTTTGTTTCTTGATTATTGGGGCTAATTATGGTTCGTATATGTTTATTTATTTTTAGGTACT
This sequence comes from Solanum clarkiae, assembly GCA_011800125.2. NCBI lineage: Eukaryota > Viridiplantae > Streptophyta > Magnoliopsida > Solanales > Solanaceae > Solanum > Solanum clarkiae. The sequence continues at coordinate 93,897 of JAABOM020057749.1, forward strand.
ATGGCTCCGAAGAGAAATCGGTCAAATATTGAGGCCTTTAGGAGGAAGCTCATTGACGAGCCTACTGATGATGAGCGGACCCCTCAGCCGAGTAGGTCATTAGAAATCCATGATGTCTCATCAGACCTTGAAGCTGAGGTACCACAGACCAGAGCAATAGCCAAAGCTGCGCGTACTCATGCTCAGGCTGATATCCCTTCTCGGTCTGAAGAGAAAGGTAGTGAGGAGACTAGGAGTAGCATTCCCCAGAGGACACGAATAGCAGAGGAGTCCAGTCCTGAGGAAGGCTCCAAGGACAGAGGAGATGTCGAATCCTCCATAGCACCATCTTCTTCATCAGCACCAGATGCTATTACTCACCAGTGGTGCGTCGAGGGTATGGAGGCTACATTCTTAGAGGGCATGCATCCAAAGGAATAGGGCAAGCCTACTCATTCTATATATGAGGAGCCCAGGGTTATAGTTGATAGACAGTCATATCCTAGGTCTGAAGAACACGATGATACGTTATAGGCTCATATGGTTGATGGAGTCACTTGGATGATACTCCCCGATTCTGGTACAAGATTTTTATGCATCTTATATAGCCATGATTCAGTGTAGTATTCCCAAGGGGAATAGGCCTCTCATACAACCCAGATTGAAAGAGATATGGGTGAGAGATTGGTGGGTCGACATTTCTGAGGAGATGATCCGTTATATGCTTTTTGGTCCCAAGTACCATGCCCCCAGATCTACAGCAAGTCTGGCCACACGTTGGGGCAGGCTAGGAATTCATTGATTATGAATGATCTGGTACATCGGACCTCACTTTTGAGATGGGTGCCGGTCATATTTCAAAGCAAGGTTCGGAGCCTACTTGGGTCACCACCCACACGGAGCCAATCGTCAAGGCTTCACTCTTTTTCCCCGGTAAGTTTTAGTGGGACATTGTTAGATCATGCATTCGGCCAACCTTGGCAGATAACACACTTATGCCAGAGTGTGCGGTATTGTTTGCCAGCATCTTAGCTAGATACAACATTGATTGGGCCCGACTCATAGCAGAGCAGATGTATGAGTTAGCGCTGAAGAGGGCCACCTCCATCCTATTTTCAATTTTGATCTACAAACTCTGTATGGAATCATGAGAGGAGATCTTACATCAGCTGGACCAGCTAGTCGAGGACCAGCATACCTTAGAGCCCAGCCTAATAAAGGTTGATAAGAACCCGGTGGCACTTCAGAGGGCGCAGCCTCTTCCTAAGCCGTAGGTGCTTTCCCCAGAGCCACCACCTAAGGGTTCGACAACTGCCACCACTACTACTGTTTTTGCTACTATTAAGGAAATACCTCGGCATCCTGAGGTATTCTATATTGAGAGGGTTCCTACTATACCTGCTTCTGCACCAGAGGCCACCATTTCACAGCCTTCTACAGCGGGCGTGGTCTATGCATTCGCCACTTCTATTTAGGCCATGGTGCAGCAGTTATCACGTAATGAGGCTCACTATCCCATCTTATTTAGTAGCTTAGGCCATGGGCCTGGCAGACCATTGCAGACTCAAAGGAGTGAAGCGAGCATTCACTATTTCCACGATTTTGTATCGTATTTCTAGAGTGGATGCCCGCATCGATTCCTTTGAGGAGCGGGTTTAGAAGAGGTTAGCTGAGGCCCAACCTTTAGATTTGTTAGCCATCCAGTAAGAGATCGAGAAGCTTAGGGTTGACATGATATCATCACTTTTAGCGCCAGTTACATTACCAGAGACGACATCTCTGACGCTGCCATTTGATTTATTTGCCTTCGAGAAGCCTACATTAGACTTCCCACAGGAAGAAACTCCAAAAGGTTATAGGAGAGAAATGTACGTTCAAAGCTCTCAGAGGATAAGGAGAAGGATCTCGAGCTGGCCTTATGGACATCGAGGCATGAGGAAAAGATGAGGCTAGCTCATGAGAATGACAGGATGAGCGTTATTGGCCCCTCCGGACAGAGTATAATAGTTGACGAGACTACACCTCAAGGAGAGAATGGCTATACTCAGCTACAGACTAGTACTTAGGCGCCCAGGTATGTTTTTGACCCCCCTACGTATTCTCTTTTTGCTTGATTTAGTGCATTGGGGACAATGCACAATTTTCTCACTGGGGTTGGGTAGTTACGGGTTTTAATAAAGTCTGAGTAGCTTATGGTCCATAACTAGCCCAAATTTTGATCTCAAGGTTTTCTTGCCTGTGTTCTTTTTTCTCGTGGATATTTAATTTTGGTTGAACCGGCACATTTAGGATATTTAGATAATATTTGTAGCATATAGTACTAAAACTTATGCCATACAACATGTTTTTATGTGTTGTTATGAAAAATGATACCCTCAAAAAATTTTTGATTAGTAGTTTGATGTCAACCATGCATGTTGAGGTGTTTGGCAATATTTGTTCTGCTAAGTGAGGGTAATTTGAGATACAAAGCATGACCTATGAGTTTCTTTTTGATAATGTGTGCAATGGCATGTGGATGTGAGCTTATTTTTCCAGATTCATATATTTTGTGCTAATTCAGAACTTGCCATGTTACTCTAAGCTAGATTGTAGATTAAATAGATTAGGAAGGGATCTTAGACCTTTGTTCTTTAATTAGTCAACTTTAGCCTAAAAATGACCAACCAAATGATGTTTTATCCCTTGTTCCAAATATTTGAGCCTTACATGCACTAATTCTTTCAAAAATACCTAATTAGCTTAATATTGTCTAGTGAAAAACCTTGAGATTGGCCTCAGTCTGTCCAAGCTTTGTCAACCTTGATTGAGGCAAAAAGCCCAAGTCGAGGGTGGCTACCGAAAATGGTCTTGGTTCAGCAAATAGATGTTGTGTACTTCACTACAGGCTAAAAGCCTAAGTTGAGGGTGGATGGTGTAAATAAGAAGCACAAAAATAAGGAGGTGAGTTAGGAAAGAGCAGAAAAAGCATATATCGGGTGTAAGAAAAATGAAAGATGCCTTAGATTGAGCTAAAGAAAAAGGAAAATAAAGTATAAAAATAAGACAAAAGCTTAAAAATGAGATGAAAGAACCTGGAAAAGTTTGAATAAGGAAAAATAGAGAATAAGGTGAAAATATTAAATTTGGTTAGGCAAAAGCATGGAAAAACATAGTTTCAAGGAGGGCCATTGGCCACTATTTTCCAAAATATTATACAAAAGCCCCTGAGCCTACATTATGAACCCAGAAAGTCCTAAAATACCCTTAGTCTAGTTAGTTAAACTTCTAAGTCATGAGTATAGGGGCAAGCCTATGGTATTAGTCATCATGCATGAATATCTTTTGTGAGGATGGTTGTTTTTGCACAGTCCCAAAGCTAAATATGAAATCATCAATGAGTGTCAAAAATGCGAGTTCTTTCTATGAGGGCACTTGCATTGCATTGTTAGCATTTGACTTGTTCAGTGATTGTGGGGTATTGATATTCCCTTGCTTGTCATAGTTGTGTTGTCATATGCACCGATGTGCTTTGATTTGCTAAATAGCTATCTGATCTTGTTTTGAATAGTTGGAGTGGGTACGTGAGTATGAATTGTATCTTATGTATGCAATTGAGTTGAGGCCTATGTGTTACTATATTGTCTATATATATTTAGTCATCGCTAGAGGACAATCAACAATTTTATGTTGAGGGTGTTGATGTGCTGTCAAAATATAGCACATTTGATGTTTATAACTTAGGATTTTGTGTGTTCTCAATGCGACATTTATGACTTCTATGTATTTTTGGTGTTTAGTTTGCAGGAAGGCAGGTTGGCATGACTTTGGGGGAAAATTGCAGAGTTTTCTGGTATTTGACAATTTACGAGACCGTCTACGAGTCATAGAGCATTCTACGAGTCGTAGAGCATTCTATGAGTCATAGAGCATTCTACGAGTCATAGAGTAGGTTTCTTAATGATTTCTAGTGAAAGATGAGATCTGAAGTTCAGCTATATGAGACCTCTATACGAGTCGTAGATCACTATACGAGTCATATAGAGACATTTTGTGAAGAATTCCAGTGAAGGACAATGTGATGCAGATGAAGACTACGATATAGCAATACAAGTCATGAATTAGTCTATGACTCATAAAGTGGAATTTGTAGAAGCAATGTCCCAGATCTCAAGAGCTGAACACGAGACCCTGATTATGACTCATAGATCACTTTACGAGTTGTAAGGACCTTTTGTAGAATGTCACGGACCAGTTTTTCTTTTTTTAAGAACTTAATTGTAATTACTACAATTAGTATTTTAGGTTACTTTTCAGAGAAGTACAGTAGATAATATCATTAGAGAGTTCTGTTAGGATTTTGTACTTGGTATAACGACCCCAAAAAGTGCCTAAAAACGTGCCTCGAAATGCCCAAAATTTTAATTTTCATATATCTCAAAATTTGTTCGTTATTTCGAAAATTAGACTTCGGATTCTTGTTCGGGGGGGTCTAAATTAGGGGGAAAAGGGTTTAAACCCGATTTAAGAGTGAGGAATTAGCAATTACAAAAATTTAAGAATGCAATTTCCAGTGTGTATTCCACAACATTGGTGTGACGCGCCAGTGCCTTATCTTGAGAATTTTTCTATTTTCGGGTCCAAGGCTTTGGGTCTTGGGCCCAAGGGTTCCCTTCGTGTTTTTACCTATACTTAGCCAACTTTCACCCTCATATCATCCTAACCATTCCCCAATACTCACTAAAACACTTGGCCATATTTTCAATCCCCAAACTCTAGTCCCAAACCCTCATCCCAAGCTAAGGTTCTCCTTCAAGGTTTTTCTTCAAGCTTCAAGTCTCCATCTCCAATCTTCACCAAGTTCATCTACAAGCTAAGGTATATGGGTTTCTTTCATGGGTTCCTTTCACCCATGATACCCAAGCCTCCTTCTACAAAAATTGCATTTAAAGTTGATTTACAAATGGGTCTTGATTATTATGAAATTGACTGCACACTATGTTAAAACTATGTACAGTTGTGACTGTTTTGCTATGTTCTGAACTATAAATCTTGGATCTATTGTAAGGTTTCATGAGGGGTTTTCATGTTTATGTATTAAGGGTGTTTCAAGGTGTTGATTGACGGCTTTACAATGGATTTTCTTACATGTTTTCATCTCTAAATTGCATGATTTTACACTACCATTTCAGACCTTCTGAGTGTTTGATAAAATGTCCGGATGTGGTTTTTTGAGTAGTTGAAAGTCCAAAGCATGAGATATGATATGAGTGACTATATGATGATAAAATGAGCTTATGTATATAATATGCACTATATAAAGTGTTGCATTAAACCATACACGATCCAAGGGGGACAAGCACCCGGGTAACCATTTTGGGGGTTTATACTCATCAACCATGAGAGAAGTTTATACTTCGTCACCATGTTAGTAAGGTGTGATTACCATCAACCATGTGGGGTTTATACCACATAACCACCAGCGGGTTTATACCTTGAATAGCTAGCTTTGTCTCTTCTACACATATGATATCCTATACGAGCATGAGTTAATTAAGCATGTTTTACTCTAGCATTGATCATATATGTCATATTGCTACATTATGCCAATTGCCTATTGTTATGCATTTTGGTCATGATGCTTATCTGTCGTTGCATTACATTCTACATACTTAGAATATTCAAACGTACTAATGCAAACTTTTGCCTACATGATATCACCATGTAAGGATTGAAGCCTAAGTTGATCACCCTTACCCTCTACATGGCTAGTTCGATGCTACTAAAGCTAGTTGGTGAATGCTCCACTTTGAGGACTGTAGTATATGCTTCTCTTATTATGTATGGAACACTCTTCTTTGTTTTCTATTTAGACTATGAGGGTGAGCTCGATTGCTTTGTCTTGGCCCCCACTATTATCTATGTAGTAGAGGTGTTGTTGGATATGCTATGTATCTATGATATGAGCCTTGACTCTTGTCCCTTGATTATGATGTTGTGCAAGCTTTCCCCTCATTCCCATTGCTCCTATTTCTACTCTTTTATGTCATTTAAATGTTTCCAGGGCCAATGATGTGTAATATTAAGTTAAGAGGCTTGTTTAGGGACCCTTCGGGCTCCCCATTCGTCTTGTCGCATCTAGGCCCTATTTTGGGTCATTATAAACTTGGTATCAAAGCACTAGGTTGATAGATCCTCGGAGTGCAACACACCGTGTCAATTAGAGTGTTATTTATGATTGTGTTGTGCACCACAACTTTGAGTAGGAGGCTACGAGGCATTCTAGGATATGTTCCACTTCTCCATAATCCTTATTGTGCGATAAAGTTAGATCCCTTAGGGTTTATTGCTAACCCCTGAACATTGCCTTCCAGGATATGTCTCAAGCTACTCAGGACAGTGATAAGACGAATGCGGAGATTTGTAATGCTCTATGGAAAGTGGTCAAAGCGGTGGTGAAATTGGCAACTCACCTCGAGCAACAAGTGGTGCTTCTAGGACTTCAAATGGTAAGATGAGATATAGTGAGGCCAAGAGGGCCCGTGTTGAAGCAAAGTTCCAAAGTCTCAAGGATAAGGGTGATGCTATATGTCCGACGTGTGATAAAGACTCACAGGGGCCCATGCTTCAAGGGAACCAATGCTTGTTTTGATTGCGGCGAAGCAAGATATAAGAGGAGGGACTGTCCTCAGAAATGCAACAAGAGTAAGGAGGGTGATAAAGGCATGACTCATCTTAGATGTCCAAATTGTGGGAGGACTCATAGTGGCGCATGTTAGAGGAACACGGGTGTATGCTTTGGGTGTGGTGAGATAGGTCACAGAATTCGAGTTTGCCCATATGGTCGACCTTTAGATCAAGATGGTCGTGTTGGTCAAGTGACTCGAGGAGGGGATGAGATACCTGATGCAATTACCGATAGGTTGAAGATTTCTTTGCTTTGTTGTGCATGTATTGTAGGCCCAGTGTTCCACTATTTCTTCTCTATTCGTTTGGTTGCTATTAGAGCTTCTCGTGTGCCCAAGGTGTTATGTGGATCTTGGGTGTCTATTCTTTTGTTGGGTATATTATTGCTAGGAGGTTCATAGGTGTTGATCCAGGTTTGCATTATATTAGGTCTTGTTTTATGGTTTGTTGGAGTGGCATGGTGGATTTGAATGTCGTTATAGGGATGGAATGGGTACATGTATGTAGTGTCTTCATGAATGGTAGGACCCGTAGAGCTAGATCCCGAATCCCTAATGAACCCATCTTGATGTGGGAGGTTGTCAAGTGCTATCAAAAGAGGTAAGTCCATTTCTTGTCTTAGGGTACAATTGGGTCTTTAAGGGGTTGCATTTGTCATCTTGTAAGAATGGAGGTGTAAAAACTAAGTTCTTTTTTCATTGAGTTGTTGTTAGTGGTAGATGAGGCCTTGAATTCCCTTTCCGATATTTCTAAATTGGGGTAGTGTCTTTTGGTTTGACTGGTGTGTTGGTTATGCCTACAAGTATCATGTATAGGATCTTTTAGCCTCTACTCTAATAGGCTTATGGTAGTTTTGGTGATGATATGATGGTTCGTGTTCCCTAATGAGGTAGTGCATGTGAGTCTTTTGAGGATAGTATAACAAAGTTTAAGGAAGAAGGTGGGATGCTAAATAGGAGAAATGGAGATTTTGGTTGTAAGAGGTTGCGTTCCTAGGTCGTGTGATATCAGGTGAGGTATTAAAATGAACCCTAGTAAGACAAATGTGATTGGAGATCATCATAGACCTCGACTTCCTTGGGTTAGGAGCTTCTTGGGTTTAGCAGGCTATTATCAGAGTTTGTAAATAAGCTCTCTTCTATTGTTTCCCCTTATGACTTATTAGACCCTAAATAAGGCCAATATGGTGAACTACGTTTGGAGTGGGGTGATTTGATAGGTCTGGGAGTTGATATTTATTGTGTTATGCCTCGGTGCTAGTAGGATTCATGTGTATGAGGGTTGATCCTTGATCCCTTCCAATCTAGGAGATCCAAAACTATTTTCAAGAAAATCTACATAGATTTTGCTTACTTTAATTTGGAGTTTTGAATGTAATAATTCCTAAAATTCTATTGATGCATGGGTTGTATTTATTTGATGAATTTAATGTGATTTAAACCATTATATGAGGATTTACTTTGGATTTATGAAATTATAAGTATGCATGTCCCCTTTTTGAATTACTTATGTATGAGAGATTACACTATGGATTAAATGTGGAAATAATTATGTTGTCACTTCAATTTCATATTATAAATATTGATTTTAGATTGAGTCTTAATTACCCATGTCATTCCCTCATTGATCATAGTATATGCATTCATGTACATGGATTACTTTGAGAAATTATGTTATGGGTTAGCACCAATTTTGTTTTATGGTATGGATTTGACAAAATATTGGTTATGATAATATTGTGATCACACATATGTCTTTGGTTTTTGGCTCATGGAGCATTTAGGGTGCTTGCACCATTTTGTGTATCGATGGGCTATTCTTATGCACGAACATTATGACTATGAAGTTATAATTTTGGCATTTGAGCCTAAGTATGAATTATTGTGAATGGTGTTTGGCTTTTAAGCCCAATTGTGCATTGAAATGATTCGGAAAGAAAAATTACTATTGCCTCTTTCAAAGTATATATATGTATGTTATAAGTATTCTTGTGGGATGACGACTTAGCACCGATGGATTGTGAGGGGATCTATAAGGGTTTCCCCATGTTCTTGTTGCATAGACCCTTGTCTTATGATCTTCGTTGAACTTAGCTTGATGGATTGGAGGTCTTGTTGTAGTTTGGGCTACTTGCATAGCATCTTATAATGAGTGTAGAACCCATAAGGTTGTAATATTATGGTTAAGGATGTTCGATCTATTTGATCAACTCCAATGGGTTGTTACTTCTCTAAGGTTTATTTGAGGTTTGGGTTTTGTTTTCAGGTGTGGAGCAGGGTAGGTGATATCCCTAAGTGCCCTTTTGAAATTAGGAATGAGCATTTTGATTATTGGTGGAGTTGTTAGGTGGGCTTGTGCACCGATTATATCTATTGGGTTTCATGAATAAGGTCTTAAAACCCTACCTTGGTATGTTCGTGGTGGTCTCTAGTGATGAGGTATTGATTTGTTTGGAGCTTGTGAATCATTTGGGGGTAGTGTTGCACACCCTTGGGGAAATGAGAGGTTGTGCATTGTGGATAGCAAGAAGGTGGTTAGAATTCTTAAGGATTATGAAATGGGTGTGCATTATTTTTCCCCTGTAAAGCTAATGTTGCGGTCGGTGCTCTAGGTAGCCTAGCATGTGTTGTTGATAGTGGCAAGGAGGAGACTAGTGGGTTCCATCGGTTGGTTATATTGGAAGTTAGGTTAAGGGAAGTTACCATGGTAGCATAGCATCCTTGATGGTTCCAAATCTTCCTTGGTTAAGAGGCCTACATTAATCAAGGCCTTGATTTCGCCTAATTAGAGTTGGAAGTTTTGGGTGAAAAGATGGCAGAGTGGACTTAGTCTCCCTAGGGGAAGATGATAGTTTGTGGCGACAAGTGGAATAGGTGTGGTTAAGGTTGACAAATGAGTTCATGGTTGTGGGACCTTTTAGAGTGTAGAGAAAGTTTGTAAGGTTGCAAATGGATGAGATTTTCCTAGGGATATGATTATGGTTTGTCCAGTTCTTCATGCCTTTAGGTTGAAGGGATGTGGTGGTGACTCTAGTGCTATCGAACTTGTAAGATTGTGGGTGTTGTGGAGGACACATTTCCTTAGAAAGAGGTCTCGATGGAGGTATTGGATGGAAGGGTTGAAGAAGTTGCGTGATAAGGGGGCAGTGTTCGTCAAGGCCCTTGGAAGAATCGTCAAGTCGAAAATGTCTGTCAGGGAGTCGGAGCGGGCATGGAAAAGCAATATTCATACTTCTTTCATTCTATTCAAGCTTATAAAATATGTTGAACCTGTAACACACCACACCTTACAATACTAGTACAATTCAAATTAAACATGACATGGTTTGGTCAAATTAGCGCTAATTTTCAAAAGTG
>JAABOM020057750.1:0-51684 GCA_011800125.2 Solanum clarkiae
ATAATTTTATAAGTCTTTTGAACATCTTTTTCAAAGTTTCTTATTTGTTTTGCAATCAATTTGCTTCGCAATCAATTTGCTTCCAAATGTTGCCATAATTTAAAAAGCAATTAATTGTGCTGAATCCACATTTAGAACTGGTAAGGCTCCACATAAGTGTTGTGCTCTTTGAATGTTGCCTAGTGATTTGTCATTTCGCATATTATTCAAGCAAACTTGGGAACACAACCAATGAGAGTTCTGTTAGTTATATAATGTATAGTCTTTCCAACTTTGACATAGGTCATAAGGTTTTCAATTGTACTATTTTCACTTTGCTTGACCACTATTTCTTCCGTAAGTAAAAATAATTATCTCTTACTGTTCTTTCTTCGCCATTCCCACACGAAGTAAGAAGTCATTGAAATTTGGATTTGCGCTTGCTCTCATATATTCAGTTCAATGAGTTTTTTTCCATTAAACAAATATGACCTTGCCAAACTTGCATCCATGGTCTTTACTCGTATATATTTTGGAACAACCGACAAAACTTTGTCCAAAGTCTCCTCCAAAGATAATGACTTTGCCTCTAATGGATTCACTGTTATCCATTACAACACAGATACTTCTATCATCCTTTACGACTTATTGTAATGGAAATAGAAGCTTTTAAATCAATGATATCATTTGGCCTCTATTATAACTGAACCCCTTTGAACAACTAATACTCTCATCACCCAATCAATGAAGTGTTTTGATATCTTCTCAGTGTATAAACTATTCTTTGATAGTTCTTATCAGTTGTCATGTGTGTTGTATCAAAATGGTTAAAGCGACTGTATTGTAGTTATGAGAGGAGATGTAATGTGTACATAAACATGAGTGGTAAAAGAATAGTTTGGAACGAACAATTTGTGAACACCTAATTTGATGAGTTCATGACTGTTAAAAAATAGTTTGGAACACACAACTCGTGAACTCTTAATTTGATAAATGATCTGTAAATGATCTTTTTCAAGTCATATTTCAAATGGAATTTGTTTTAAAAAGAACACGATGACCAGCGAGGTGTTTTTCTTTTAAAGGGAAAATGGAAGATGTGTAAATGCTAATAAGAGAAGGTGAAAGTTGGAGTGAAGTTATCTAATATGTAAGAATGGTCAAAGTAATAAACCGATTAAATAAAAGAAGTGAAAAAGTGTGGTGGATTGCCCCGTACAAGATTTCAATAAGTAGATGTCATTTATACACAAACATGAGCATAAAAGGAATAGACTTGGAACTTACGAATTGTGAACGGTGTCGAACGCTCGCAAGAGAACGTAGATAGCCTCTAAATGCACGCGTAAATGGAAATCAAATAAGAAAGTGGCTGAAAAATGGCTGGGAAACTAAGCTAGAACATTGGTTCCTGAAGGTGTAGCAAGGCATACATGGTCACTTGCCTACCGGAGTTGTTTTTCTTTAATGGGACAATGCATTTGGTGGCTAATTTATTTAAAGGAGAAAAGATGAGAAGATGCACCTATTAGAGTTCAATGAAGGCTTGCAACTGTACAAAAAGTGAGAGTTGGGAGTGGCTGCTCTTAATGCAGGAGTCTGAAGCGCCACAAGGAATTGGTAATGAGCGGATGTTTTAGTAAAGGATGTTTATTAAGTTAGGGGTATTTTTGTAGGTTAACTTCTAATTTGGTTTATATTAAATTAGAGGTATGTTTGTAATTTCATTTTTATTTTAGGGAGTTTATGCTTTTAAGGGCATGAATGTATTGTCAGTGTATGTATGTATCATAGAAGATTTTTTATGCTCGACATTGCTATTATGCCCTTGAACGTCTTAAGTTGGCTCTTCTATATAATTATTATAAAATTAAAATTTTAAAAAAAATCATAATCATCACATCATAATCATAATAAATAATAAATAAATAAAAGTGGGAAGAATGTTAGGTAAAAGTTAGGTTACCATTTTGTCCTTATACGTAATTAAACATCTAATTAATTAATTATCAAACAACATTACCCCAATGCCTCAAAGGCTCCCGCCCATTGCGGGTAAGGGGGGTCGGATGTACGCAGCCTGACCCCTATGTTTAAAAACATAGCGCGACTGTTTCCGGATGACCCATGATGAGCGTCGAAAGTTGCATTGACTAACTGTTACTTCACAATTGAAAGAAGCGCAGACAGTTTAAAGAGTCATTTTGCTTTATTCCATCATACTTCAAAGCCAAAAAATTGTAAATCTTTGGCTCCATCCGAGATTGATGGAAATTAATTAATTATCACATTATAATAAAATTTAAAATTTGAAAAATATAAAGAGTTAATAACATTTAAATTATTATTTATTCATGAAGATTTTAAATCCTCAAACTTCAATAATCATTTGCGTAGCGATGGGTTAGTACAACTTTTAGGCTCCTTCATTTAACTAAACAAATAAGTGTGAAGAGAATTAACTCCATCAACCCATTGAATTCATTGAATTGTATTTTTTAAGTTTAAAAGCACTATTATTGTATTTATAATAATTTATATTTTAATGTTTAACTAAATATTTTATAATATGTTAATTTAGTGTTGGGGTGTATAATTGTTATCCAATTTTTTACAATTTAATCACAAATTGAATTATGAAAATATCTCTTAATTTAAGAAATTATTTTATCCCTCAACTATTAACTTATTCCCGTGAAATTATCCCAAAAAAATACAATTCATTTAATATTTGTTTCCAGGTTCAATTGAATATTGAGTATAATATTTTATTTATATACTAATTAAAATATATAAAATAAATAATTCATTAAATATCACTCGATTTAAGAAATATTAAAGCACACTTTGTGAAACCGTTGCCCAGAGAATTGCAAAAGTTACATATTGAAATGACTTAATATTAAATGTTTCTCCATTTATGTTAGGCGAAGAAACTCATTAGTTGCATACACAATCTTAAATGTAGAAGAAATACCATATCATATTTATTTTCAAGAAACCCAAAAGCCTTATTATATACTTCCTCCGTTTCATATTAAGTGAATTGTTAGGAAATTTTTAATGTTTCAAAATAAGTGAATTGTTCACTTTTCAAGGGATATGTTGGAAATTTTTTCCAATTTTACCCTTCATTAATTAAGTTTCTAAGGTTGAATTTTGTATGAGAAATAAATGATGTATTAAATGAGTGTGTGGAGTTTGAAAAGGGTAAAAATGGAAAAACATGACTAAAATTTGTCTTTGTTTCTTTTTCTTAATATGTGTGAAAAAAGAGGGAGTATTTAACATATTCATTACCAAAAAAAAAAAGTTTAACATGTTCGTGGATTCCACGTTTATCTCTAATTCAAAGCCAAAAAAAATCAGTAACTGTACTTTTCATAAAAAAATTACTCCCATTCTCTTTAACTATATTAATATACTCAAAAAGACAAAATTCTCCGTTACACAATAGTATAAAGACAGGTCAGTTACAATTAATTTTTTTTTACTTCTTTTTATATTTTTTTTATTTTTGAGTCTAAAATGTCATATTGAAGACCCCAAAAAGACATGATATAATATTAGTATTATATTTAAAATCAGTTATAAGTCTTTTCATGTCTCCTAATTTCTCTTCTATATATTTTAATCATATACTCATCATGTGTCTAATTTTATGGGCAGTGGAAGTTAAACTTAGCTAAGGAGGAGTAATGCTTTTGGTTTTCTCTGTTTGATTTTGTTGAAAATTGAAAAAGATTTTTATATAAAATCTTTATTTGTTGACTTGATGTCTATAATTTTATGTATCGTGGAAGTTGAACTTATGGATAATAGATAATTTTTTTTTATTTACCGATTAAAAATTACTTCTACTTTATTGAATTTTTATATGATGATTTTGATTTTTCATTTGCAAATTCATTTATTTTTAGATTGGCTCATAAGTATTTATATATATAAATCAATTCTTTTCTTTGGTATGCACATAATTTTTTTACCGGTATTTAATTTTTGGTTTGACAATGAAGTAGTAACAATTATATTATTTTCTTTATCCTTCTAGAAAATCCAAACAATTATCATAGTAGAATGTTGTATTTTTCATGAAGTACAACAATATCTTACTGTGAATATCTAACAAATGATTGTGTTATGTTTCACAATACAATTATACAAATTAATTATTATGCTTTGTTTTTTGAAAATTTTCATATGAAAAAATTAATAATTTCGAATTAGCCAAAGATAACAAAAGGTACATTTACATATAATTATGATGTATATATGTCAATTATATATTTCAAAAATTATTATTGCTATAGTCAATAAATTATTATTGCTATAGTCAATAACTATATATATTTTTTGTAGGTGCACACTATGAAATTGATAATGATCTAGTAATCATCCTAAGGAAAGCATATGTTGATAGAATTTCTCTACAATTTTACAAATCATTACTCTACTTTGACGCCAAATTCTTGATATATATATATATGTATATATGTATGCAGTTCTAAAAAGGTGGAGTTTATTGTTCCTTAAAAAGAAGGTGAAAACTTAAGATATACAATAATTTACAATCACGATGCTGATATTTGGATCGGATTATGTGTTGTGACATATTTTTTTGTTTTAAAAAGAAACTTTTATCAAGTTGAATACTTGATATGTTATAATAATCCCATATTTGAGGTTGTAGAGTATTTACTGTTGAAATTCATTTGATAAAGAAGATTTCAGTGATATGCTTTGCAATGACGATAATATAAATAGAATATATTCACCATCCTATATTGATCTAAACTTATTCCCCTCCCCCCTCCCCTCAAATTCAATGTAACACATGGCACACTTAATCTGAGTTGCTGAGTTACTGAGCTCAATCTAAAACCTACCTTTCAATAGTCTCTTACTCAAGTGTCTCCTCTTCCTTTTTACTCCCTGAAACTTTTTTATTCTTCTCTTCACTACTATCACAGCGAATTACAAAAAAATAAAATAAAATTGAAACAATTAATTTTATGTGTTGGGGAGTGAATGATTGACTATAGAAAAATGAGTATAAAATCTGGCCGTCCTTTCTCATAGAAATCATGCGATCGTAATCAGGTGAACACCAATAATTTTATTTGTCCAAGTTGAGCAATCCTACGAGGGGAAACCGACCCGGAGCCGGATCCACATAGCAGTACATCATGTTATCCGCCGATCGCCGATGAAAAAGGTTCCTTCTTTCTCTGAATCTTTGTCTATTCCTATTTGGAAATGGGATCGATAGAGCTAAAGAGTTGACTTTGTTGGTTCTGTGCTTCATTAGAAGAACAGAACAGTGTTAAAGCCGCTTACTAAACAAAAAATGAAAAAAAGATTAATACTTGTTTGTGGAAGATTCAGCGATGAGATGCTTTACTGAATTTTTTCCTGCTTTATACAAGTTTACACCTCAGTAGCTATCTGTTTATACCTCAATTTGGTTTTGGAAATTACATAAGATAATTTGGTGGCTATTTCTGTTTTTGTCTAATTTATGAATAAAATAGTGAGATTTTCGGAGCTAATCACTTCATTGGTTTCTGTTCCCATTGGTTTACATATTATTAAGATGCTTCACATGTTAGTTTGGCAATAGAATGGCTTGGCTTGCTTTTGTTGCTTTCCAATGATTAAATGACTTATCTTTCAACTCTTTTTTTCTTCTCTTATTTCTTTTTTACTTTGTAGTTAGTAAAGCTTCCAATATTTACTTCTGAGGTTTGTTTCTGGAGTCTGAAATTCTTGAGCTAATAGTTTCTTGAATTTGTGGAGCTTTTTCAAGTTGCAAAACTATTGGTTTGAACTTTAAGTTTTTAAAATATTGGTTTTAAAGTTGTTCCAAATAACGTTTCTTCAAATCTTCAACTTCCATTCACAAAAGAAAACTTCCAGTTTGCAGATCTTCAACTCCCAAAAAGGAATTTCTTTAGGGACTATAGGCCCGTTGAGCCATTGATAGTACAGTAAATATAATTATCAAGCTGCATGAGATTTCTCTATTTGCTTTCATCACTTATTTATAATCACTAGTTGTTTCCACTGACACTTGTACGTCAACCTTTACAGGTACCTTATATCTATCGTGTCACCCTCACAGGTTGACTGCCTGTAATAGTTTAGTTTTCATCATAGTTCGCCTAACCTCTTTACATCCTTTTGTTGGTATTGCAGATGGGGTTACAGACAAATTATGATAAGTCCGTTAAATGATGAAGCAAAAGTTGTTTTACAGGTGTGCAATCTCTTTTCCCTTGTATTAAATAACAGGGAAAGAGGACTCAAATAAGATTGACATCTAATGTGAACTCAAAATTCTTATCATGCCCCAAAAGGGTACCCTTGGCATGGCCGGCATTTGAAGAACCATTGTTGATTCTCCAAGAGAACCACCTGTCCTCATCGCCACATCAACTCGACAGCGGAAGAAAGAAAACTTAGGTATAAAGACATCATACAGATAAAATATAACTTAATTGACTCATAGTTTCCAATGAAATAAGAGAGACATCATATGGATAATATATAACTTAATTGACTCATAGTTTCCAATGAAATAAGTTTGGATACAAAATACTCAACAAATCATCTACTTAGTGTCTATGAAGCCTCTACTCAACAATCTAGATGGTGCCATGAAAGGCCATGGACAACCCAAATCAAAGAAAGACAAGCACTGATTCAAAACAGAAGATAAAAGGGCTCCTCCGAAAAGCAAGGAGGGCTCACAACTTTGGGGAATGCACTAATTCGAACCTCAACGATGTGTCGATTGAAGTCCTCTATCACCTGTATCTGCATCACAAAAGGATGCAGATCAAAATGGACGTTAGTACATGGAATATACTGGTATGTAAAATAGTTCGAGGAAATAAGGCTCAACACACTCATCTCGACTCAACAACTCAAGATTAACTCAATTCATAAAAGTTTAAAGTAAATCATGCTTTTGAAAACAGTCTCAGTAAAATAACTCAGTTTAAAATGTCATGCTCAATCAATGTTGCTTGGGAGTTTCTCTTAACCGACATCCAATCCCATCATCTTTAGTTTGATGATGCACAACGAAAGTGACGTCGTTGCCACACTCGTCCTAAACTTACCACGACAAAGGACGATCAACTCTCTCATGGATCCATAGTAAATGCCCACTTTTGGGACAAGAGTTGCCAGAACATGTTGTACCACTATCCTACGCTGGCAACTTAGTTTGGTGGGTTAGAGTAGTTATTTACTGCTCGGTGCTTGATACTCCTCCCAAGACTAAAACATGCTCCACTCATCAATCAACTCAACTCTCAATCTTAGTCAATCAACTCAAATCTCAACCTCAATAGGTTATCTCATCTCAACTCATCTCAGTTACTCATTAACTTATTCAATCAAGGTAGACCATCGAACTCAACTCAGATTCAACGGTCATTTAGACTCACTCAATTTGACTCTTCATGTATGCAAGCAAGATAATCATATATAAAATGTTTATGACTAAATGCAACATGCTGTCTCATACTCAATCATACCCAAATTACTCAATCACATGCTCAAACTCAACCACAACTCTGTAGTAAGCATAGAATTCCATAAAATCATGAAATTTAGGGTTCATGCTATTAAGTATAAAACTTTACCTCAATTTCATATAGAAATTATGCAATGCAGCAATGTACCTCATACAATATCAAGAGAATTCATAATAATACAAAAATTACAGTATTTGAGTAAAATTTCCCCAAATCTCAACTCTTTTACAGATTTTGACTCAAGTAGGTGAAAGAAGGTAGTTCCACACTTTACTAAGCCTTACATACCTAGGGATAGAAGAAATAATCCGACTCTAGTTGATCCTTGTGCTAAAATCAAGAACTCTTGCTCTTCTCCCTCCTCTAGTGTTCTCAAGAAATCTCCACGGTGAGGAATGGTGGAAAAATATGCTTAGGGTTTTGTTTCTGTCACGACCCAATTCTAGGGCCTAGACGTGACCGGCGAATGGGGAACCTGAAGGAACCCCGAATAAGCCTCATAGCATATTATTACACATCCTTAGTCGCGGAAGCCATTAAAATGACAATAAAAGATAAGCATAAACAAGGGGAAATTGGAACTAAGGGAACCTCTTTCATATCATAAGCAACAAGAGTCAATAGAGCCAAGGCTCATAACATAGATATACCATATGTCCAACAACACCTTTACCACGTAAATAAGAGCGGGGGCCAAGACAAAGCAACTGGGCTCACCCTCATAGTCAAAACATAATCAAAAGAGAGAAAGTCTTAATACATAGCAAGAGATCATAAGTAACGTCCCCGAATTGGAGGACTCACCAACAAGCTTGAGCGAAGTCGTACTAGCCACGTGGAGGAAGATGCTCAAGTGGGGCTCTGGTTCCTACATAGTGACATCATGTAGGCATAGAGTATACGTTAGTACATTTGAATGTACTAAGTATGTGGGATGCAATGCTAGCAAGGGATAGGCAACATAGTCGAAATGCATAATCATAAGCAAAGGATAGGTATAGCGTCAATATGACATGCATGATCAATACTTAAGGTAAAATATGTTAGTAAATCATGATCAAGGATTATAAACCCAATATGGGAAACATACTCAAACCCCTTCGTACCATCCTTCGTGAAATTGGCCAAATGATACCCACTCACCTTACGATATAACCTTTTTGGAGAGCATTATCAATACCTCTGCCGTACGACATAGTCTTTTTGGTAGGTAGTATAAGACGTCCCCTACTTTACGATATCATCTTTTGGGTAGGAAACGTGATTCATTCTATCTTACAGTATGAGCTTTTCAATACAATATCCACACCTTACGGTATGATCTTTTTGGTGGGAACCTTTAATCATTCTACCTTACGGCATGGCCTTTTCGTTGGAGTGTCTATACCTTACGATATAATCATTTTGGTTGGTACAATTAGCTATTCTACTTTATGGCATGGCCTTTTCGGTAGGGTGTCCATACCTTACAATATGATCTTTTCGGTAGGAATCATTAACCATTCTACCTTATGGCATGGCCTTATCGGTAGGAATCATTAACCACGCTACCTTATGACATGACCTTTTCGGTAGGAATCATTAACCACTCTATCTTACGGCATGACTTTTGTCGATAGGAATCATAGGACTAGCTCATCAAAACATTACATTTCAATAATCAAGAAAAAACTCCTCATTTTTTCCCATGAACACAACAAACATAAGAACCCAATGCATGCAACCCCATAGGTACCTTCCCATGAAACAACTCATATAGACATCCCTATCATCATCATGAGGTCATTGTATAATCATCATAACACCATTCAACTCATAAGATATGCATTGGACCTTCATTTCCTCAAAAAACCCTAGCTGGATATTTTATCAAATGTTTTGCGGGTGTGTAATGCTAGTATAAAATCATGAAATATAGAGATAAAATCATGCAAAAATATCCATTGTAAAACCATCAATCAACACCTTGCAACACCCTCAAATAATATATATCAAAACCCCTCATCAAGTGTTACAATAGATACAGGATTTATAGCTCAAAACATAGAAAAAAAGTCACAAGTTTGCATAGCTTTAACATAGTGTGCAGTGAATTTAATAATATGCAAGACCCATTTGTAAATCAACTTTAAATCATACAATTTGAGTTAAAGGAGACTTGGGTATCATGGGTGAAAGGAACCCATGAAAGAAACTCACATACCTTAGCTTGGAGATGAACTTGGTGATGATTGGAGATGGAGACTTGAAGCTTAAAGAAGAACCTTGAAGGAAAACCTTCGCTTGGGATGAGGGTTTGAGACTTGAATTTGGGAGTGAAAATATGGATAATTGTTTGAGTGAGTATTGGGGAGTGTTTAGGATGATATGAGGTTAGAATAAGGCTAAGTATAGGTATTTTCAAGTGTGGAACCCTTAGACTCAAGAATTGAAAGTCTTGGACCGAAGTAAAAAAAAACAAGACCAAAATAGACACGTATTACTAACTGGAATTTGCATTTCTGCACAAATGAGTTCGACGAAAACGGGCATAAATTATTCATTCGAACTCGAAATGAGGTGAAGCCAAGTGCGTTGGAAAGATAATTCAAAGAGATTGAATTTGATAGGTCGTAGGACACCCAGTTCTTTGTGTGCTTTGAGATATGCCCCTTTAAAATTGACCCTCCTCAATCGTGTTTTTGCGATTTTCGAATTTTTATACGGTTACTCTAAAATTCGGGTTAGATCTATTTCCCACTCAATTTTCCCCCTGAACAAGAATATGAAGTTATATTTTCAAAATAATGAACGAATTTTTAGATATATGGAAATTACGATTCCGGGCACTTCCGAGGCACATTTTCGGGCACTTTTTGGGTCGTTTCAATATCTCCCCCTTGGAAATATTTGTCCCCGAATGTGAAAGAAACGTACCAGACAAGAGTGATCATAAACAAATCAGCCCTAATAAGAATGCTACATTACATTTTAAACATCATTTTCAAAATCTCAACATAAGGGTAAAATCATCATAAACTTGTCAACTTAAACATGAATGCTTATGAATGACATGGGGGCTGAAGCATAAGACTTGGAATCATGGAAGAAGGACTTGACGTGTTATTATAAGCTTGAATAGAATGAAGGAGGTACGAATATTGCTTGTTTATGCCCACACAGGCTCCCGGAGAGACACATACGAATGGACGACTCCACCAACAGGGCCTTGACAAACAGTACATCAATATTAGCCAACTTCATCACTCATCCATCCACACCCCCACCGGGACGTTCTCCTAAGTCAACTTATCCTCCACATCACCCACAATCTCAAAAAGTGCTATGGCACTAGAGTCACCAACACATCCCATCAACCTAGAAGCATGAAGAACTGGACTAACCAAACCCCTATCCATAGGCAATCCCCAAACTTATGCAACCTTATCAACTTCTCTCTTAATCCTATAAGGACTCACAACCATAACTCATTTGTCAACCTTAACCACACCTATACTACTTGTCGCCACGAACTACCATCTCCCCCTTAGGAAACTACCTCTACTCTACCATCTTTCTGCCCAAAACTTCCAACGCTAATAAGGTGGAATCAAGACCTTTCTTAATCTAGACCTCTTATTCAAAGAAGATCTGGACCCATCAAGAATGCTACACTGCCATGCTCAACTTTCCTCAACCTAACTTCCAATCTAACCAACCGATGGACCCCACTAGTCGCCTGGTTGCTACCATCAACAACACATGCTAGGCTACCAGAGCACCGACCACAACATTAGCCTTACCGGGGAAAAATAATGCACACTCATTTCATAATCCTTAAAGAATTCTAACCACCTTCTTGCTATGCACAATGCACACCTATCATATTTAGCAAACAATCTCTCATCCTCCAAGATTTGCAACGTTACCCCAAATGGATCAGAAGCTCTAAATAAGCCAATGCTCCACCACTAGAGACCACCACAAAACATGTCAAGGTAGGGTTTTAAGACACTATTCATGAGACCCATAAACACAACCGTGCATAAGTCACCCAACAACTCCACCAATATTCAAAAAATGCTCCTTCCTACTCCGAGAAGACACTTAGGGATATCACCTACCCTCATCCCCACTTGGGAACAAAAACTCGAACCTCAAATCAACTTTAGAGAAGTGACTAACTCATTGTAGTTGACCAAATAGATCGACCATCCTTACCCATCATATTACAACCTTACGGGTCCTACACTCATCGAAAGCATGTTATGCAAATAGCCAAACCACCTCAAGGCCTCTAACCTATCAAACTAGGGTCAACCAAGATCACAAGACAAGACTCTATGCAACAAGAACATCAGGCAACCCTTATAGACCCCTACTAGCCACAATAGACTCATGCAACCATTCGGGTCACACATATGAATCCTATTAGGACAAAGGAATAACACAGAGATACCAACCGGATTTATCAAATCATCCTACTCAAAACGTTGGTAAAAAATTAGCCTTACTTAGGGTCAACTAAGTCATAGGAGGAGAAATAGAAGAGAACCTACTCACAAGCTCCGATAATAGCCCGCTAAACCCAAGAAGCTCATAATACCCAAGGAAGTCAAGGTATAGGCTAATCCGTAATCACCTTTGTCTTACTAGGGTCCACCTTAATAGCATCACTCGGCACCACACAACCTAGGAAGGCAACCTCTTGCAACCAAAATCCACATTTCTCCTATTTAGCATCCAACCTTCTTCCTTAAACTTTGTAGTACTACCCTCAAAAGACTCACATGCACTACCTCATTAGGGAAAACAAACCATCATATCATCACCAAAACTACCATAAGCCTATTAGAGTAGGGATTAAAGATCTTACTCATGAGAATTATAAGTAATACCGGTGCACTAGTCAAACCAAAAGACACTACCCCAAATTCAAAGTATCAGAAAGGACATTCAGAGCCTCATCTACCACCACCAACTATTCTATAGACAAAATAACTTAGGTTCACTATCTCCTATTCTCACAAGATGATAAATGCAACCCCTTAGGGACCAACTGTAACATAAGACATGAAATGGACCTACCTCCCTTGCTACCATTTGACAACCTCCCACTCAAGGACGGGCTTATTAGGGATTCGGGATCTAGCTCTATGGGTCCCACCACCCATGAGGACACAACATGCATGCAACCATTCCATCCCTATAATGACATCAAAATCCACCATACCAACTCAACAAGCCATAAAGCAAGACCTAATGCAATACAACTCCGGATCAACACATATAAACCTTCTAGCAACAATATACCCAACAAAAGGATAGACATCAAAGATCCACACAACAACTTAGGCACATAAGAAGCCCTACTAGCAACCTAAAGAAATAATGAAAGAAATAATGAAAGTCGGATCCATCAACATCAAAACCTTCAACTTACCTTCCTTTGACTTCCTCTTCGAAGTGGCATGATCAACTAGAAGAGCAAAGAACATTCTTTAGATGGGAAAGCCCTATCTCACTTCTAAAACACGACATAGACCATGAAGAAGGGAAACATTTCCTAAAACGTCTCACAGCCTCCTACTCATAGTTTTGGTGTACAACACAACTATGAATAAGACTCTAATCATTGTGGTGTGTTGGACTCCGAGGATGTATCAACCTAGTGCACTGATACTATCTTTGTCACGACTCAAGACGAGGGCCTAGATGTGACTGGTGAATGGGGAACCCGAAGGAACCCCAAACAAGCCTCATAGCATATCATTACACATCCTTGGTCGAGGAAGCCATTAAAATGACAATAAAAGATAAGCATAAACGAGGGGAAATTGGGACTAAGGGAATCTTTTTCATATCATAAGCAATAAAAGTCAATAGAATCAAGGCTCATAACATAGATACATCATATGTCCAATAACACCTCTACTACATAAATATAAGATCGAGGGCCAAGACAAAGCAACCTGGCTCACCCTCATAGTCAAAACATAATCAAAAGAGAGATCATAAGTAACGTCCCCGAAATGGAGGACTCACCAACAAGCTTGACCGAAGTTGTACTAGCCACGTGGAGGAGGATGCTCAAGTGGGGCTCCGGTTCCTACATGGTGGCATCATGTAGGCATAGAGTATGCGTTAGTATGTTTGAATATACTATGTATGTGGGATACAATGCTAGCAAGTGATAAGCAACATAGTCAAAATGCATAATCATAAGCAAAGGATAGGTATACCGTCAATATGACATGCATGCTCAATACTTAAGGTAAAACATGTTGGTAAATCATGATCAAGGATTATAAACACAATATGGGAAATATACTCAAACCCCTTCGTACCAACCTTCGTGAAATGGGCCAAATGACCCCCACTCACCTTACGATATAACCTTTTTGGAGAGTGTTATCAATACCTCTACCGTATGACATAGTCTTTTTGGTAGGTAGTATAAGACGTCCCCTACTTTACGATATCATCTTTTGGGTAGGAAAGGTGATTCATTCTATCTTACGGCATTGCCTTTTCAATAAAATGTCCACACCTTACGATATGATCTTTTTGGTGGGAACCTTTAATAATTCTACCTCACGGCATGGCTTTTTTGTGGAATGTCCATACCTTATGATACAATCTTTTCAGTAGGTACAATTAACTGTTCTACCTTACGGCATGGCCTTTTCGGTAGGGTGTCCATACCTTACGATATGATCTTTTCGGTAGGAATCATTAACCATTCTACCTTACGACAACAACTTTTTGGTAGGAATCATTAACCACTCTGCCTTACGGCATGACCTTTTCGGTAGGAATCATAGAACTAGCTCATTAAACCATTACATTTCAATAATCAAGAAAGAACTCCCCATTTTCCCAAGAACACAACAAACATAAGAACCCAACAATCTACATGCAATCCCATAGGTACCTTCCTATGAAATAACTCATATAGACATTCCTATCATCATCATATAATCATCATAACACCATTCAACTCATAAGACATGCATTGGACCTTCATTTCCTCAAGAAACCCTAGCCGGATATTTTACCAAACACATGGTGGGTGTGTAATGCTAGTATAAAATCATGAAATATAGAGATGAAATCATGAAAGAAAATCCATTGTAAAACCATCAATCAACACCTTGCAATACCCTCGAGAAATATAAATTAAAATCCCTCATCAAATCTTATAATGGATCCAAAATTTATAGCTCAAACCATAGCAAAACATTCACCACTTTACATAGATTTAACATAGTGTGCAGTGAATTTCACGCAAGACCCATTTGTAAATCAACTTAAAATCATGCAATTTGAGTAAAAGGAGGGTTGGGTATTATGGGTGAAAGGAATCCATGAAAGAAACCCACATACCTTAGCTTGGAGATGAACTTGGTGAAGATTGGAGATGGAGACTGGAATCTTGAAGAAGAACTTGAAGGAAAACATTAGCTTGGGATGAGGGTTTGAGACTTGAATTTGGGAGTGAAAATATGGCTAATTGTTTGAGTGAGTATTGGGGAGTGTTTAGGATGATATGAGGGTGAAATATGGCTAAGTATAGGCATTTCCAAGTGTGGAAACCCTTAGGCCCAAGACTTGAAAGTCTTCGACTGAAGTAAAAGAAAAATGGGACCAAAATAACACTGGTCCGCGACGCGGATTACTCACTGGAATTTGCATTTATGCACAAACGAGTTCGACGAAACTGACATAAATTCTTCATCTGAACTTGGAATGAGGTGAAACCAAATGCGTTGGAAAGCTAATTCAAAGTGATTTAATTTGATAGGTCGTGGACCACCCAGTTCTTTATGTGCTAAGAGATATGCCCCTTTAAACATGACCCTCCTAAATCGTGTTTTTGTGATTTTTGGATTTTGATACGGTTGCTCTAAAATTCGGGTTAGACCCATTTTCCACTCAATTTTGCCCCTTGAACAAGAATATGAAGTCGGAGTTTCAAAATAATGAACAGATTTTTATATATATGGAAATTACGATTCCGGACACTTTCGAGACACATTTTCGGGCATTTTTTGTGGTCCTTTCAGTTTCAGGACTTAAATTAAGTCCAAAATGTCCAAGGGTTTAATAAAAGAGTTACAAGAATGGACAAAATTACCCTTCTAAAAAACTGTCATCTGAATCTATGAGACCCCGTCTATGGGCCGTAGACCATTCTATGATTCATAGTTGACCTCTCATAAACTAGAGGTCCTGAAATTTGAGTTATTGGAATTTTTCACGAAATCTCTGCTACGAGCCGTAAAATATTCTACAAGTCGTCTGCTAACTTGTAATTCAAGATACTGAAAAGTTGATATTTGAACCACCACTTGACGAAACAAATCTATGAGTCGTAGAATACTGTAGAGTCGTATATCAGCTCGTATATAGGACTCAGGCATGAGACCCATTCTACGAGTTATAGACCTGTCTACGAGTCGTAAATGGCCCTCATAAACCTTCTTCTGTAGCTTTTCTTAGTATTTTCTCAGTATACTCTATGCATCTACTCTAGATTAGGTAAAAGAAATTAGGGGGTGTTACAATTCTGCAACATGTTTTTAATGAATTTGGTTACAAAATTTATTGATAATAGTTAATTTCAGGCCTAGGAGTGTTATGCCAAGCTTTTCTAAAAAGTTGTTTCCTGAGTTTATGGAAGTGCTTTGTAAAAGTGTGCATTCTAATTTTTTCCGACATTGTAACAACATTACAGTCCTAAGTTGAGGTCTATCGGAAACAGTCTCTCTTTCTTTCAAGGTAGGATAAGATATATGTACACACTATCTATTTTAGACCCCACATGTGGGACTATGGGGTATATTATTGTTGTATAACTTGAGGATTACTTTTGTTTATTTGCATTTTGATGGTGATGTAAGGCTCTACTCAGACGTTGTTTCTTGATGATATTATGGAGACTAAATCTAAGTTGGTGCCATCATGTATATTACTTCAAAATGCTGTATTTTGCTCTTTTATTTCATTTTCTCTTCCAATTCTCAAGGTATGTCTTTCTTTCATCATCAGCGCTTCTCTTCATCTTCTTTGTTTCTTCTTATTATGTATCTATTCTTCTTTTAGTTTATGTGAACTTTTGGGGTTAGGTGTGACCTCTTCATCGTAAACAATTTTTTCTATGACTTTTTAAAATGATTTTCGGTCACATACTTTCATCTTTCATGAATTCGCGGCACTAATTTCCAATGTAGGTTCTTTACGCTCTCTTCATATTCTCGAGCCTTGCGATTTTTGGTAAGTTTTCTCTCAATTTTTGTTTAATCTTTCTCTGATTTTTTAAAATTTCTCAATTTTTGTGATTTGTATCCACAAATGATCAATGTCACAATCACTCAGATTTTTAACAAAAAATAACTAAAACGTTTCATGTTTCATTGCTTACATCTTCTATGTCTGCTGACTCAAATAAGTGTTGTATTATGATTTGGTTACTTGCTGTTGTATCTGGATGATATATAGTTTGCACCAACGCAAGAGAGATACTTTTTTTATTTACAATTTCTTATTTTTAGTACTTGTATCTTTAATATTTTGGTATAATGTTGGCCCGAGATAACTTATTTGGGATTAAGACGTGGTTGAAAATTTGATGTAGATAACTGCTAAGAGAAAACATTCTTCTTACCATCAGAAAAGTTTTTATACTGTCATCTAAAAATATGTTACCTATGACTGACACATACTTACTAATTTGTCGAACACATTTTGATTTGACTTTGGATGGACACTTGGAAATTCAATATACTTCTTATGTTTGTTAATTGATTTTGGAGATGCGTCAATAAAGTATATAGGATAAGCTCTCTCAACAAATTACAACAAAGAATGTCATAATTTTCAACTATTTGATCTGAGATACTCTATGACAGGAATGAATGTGCCTTTTCATTGATTTTAGCTTTTGTTATATAGGTGTTGCAGGTTTTCTCCTTCTACTCCTCCTCCTCCTTCCTTTTTTTTTTTTTTTTTTGGTATATAGGTGTTGTAGCTTTAGTTGTTCTCTATCAAATTGTGACCCCTATGGACTTTATAATCCAAAAAGAAAAAATATGATATAATTTTTTCCTATTTCCCTGTATCTTCCTTGAGCTGTGTAACACAATAGTTCTATTGTTGAATCTGGAATAAGTAGTTTTGTTGATACTCAAAGCTCTTTCAATGTCCGCAATGTTCTATTTGTACTTACCAGATTGCCTTCTTCAAGAATGTTTCTTTGAAGGTTAATATGAGTCAATATGGTTTATATTTCTCCCTTTTCTTCTCGATCCTACATTTATTCCCTTGATTAGAAAATGTTAATGTTAAAATAATGATGCAAAAAAAGGTATTTTAAATTTCATAAAACATTTTATATGATTCCCTGTACTGGTTCTTGCTTATTTCCTCAATGGACATGTACTCACCTAGCCACCTGAAATGGTGAGGAGATGTGAATTGTAATTGTTGGCAGATTCTATATTTGAACAATTTGCAACTTTTGTTGTTGTGTTAGGAAAAGATAATATTTTACGAAATTTACATAGGAGGCAGAGTATGCCAATGTTATGAGTACTATAAGATGTAGTAATGCATATTACACTTGACTACATCTCTTCTTAGTAATTTGATTATGAGTCATCATGTTATGTTCCAAGTCAAAGAAAAGGAAGAACCTGTTGTGTTGAACTACTGTAACCTAAAGTTACCGATATTTTGGCAATGAGTTGAAAGACAAATCATGTTACTTCAGGTGATATTATCTTTTGTTTGTTCCAACAGAGTAAGACTTCACCACTGATTGAAGGATTCTTTGAGTTACATTGCCATTGTCCTATATAAACACATTCAAGAAGATGTTTACCATCACAGTTCCCATCAAAACTTGAAAGTTTCTCTCTGTTGAGATCTTTAGTAGTTTGTTCTTTCTTTTCTCATCTGTACTAAGCTAAGACATATTCGTGTGCCTTGTATTATCAAGAAGTCTTCCACATCTGGGAATGTTCCCAAGGGATATTTTGTTGTGTATATGGAGAGGAGCAGAAGAAGAGATTTGTTATCCCCATTTCATTCTTGAGCGAACCTTTATTTCAAGACTCGCTTAGTCAAGGAAGAATTTGGCTTTGATCATCCAATGGAAGGTGTTACAATTCCTTGCGGTGAGGATTGGTTCATTGATCTAAGTTCTCACTTAAGGAAGTGAGAAAACATTTCCCACTTTTGCTTACACTATTTTGTATACTTATAACTCAGGATCTCCACTACTGCTTATTCTTTCGATTTTTTGGATGTGGGTCATGATGTTGTGGCATACCTCAAATTGGTGCATACAAGTTATATGTACCTAGCTTGTAACAAATGTAATTAATACAATAGTCGATGTAGAATTTGGTAAGATATTTGCAAGTTGATAACATGATTTCACAAATTTGATAATCAATTTTCATGTGTTTAATCTTTTCATGAAATATTGAATTTGATGCATAATGCTAGTCAATATTAATGTGCTTGGTCTTTTTATGAAATACTGAATTTGATGCATAATGTCAATAAAACACAGAGTTATAAATTCTTGAATTGCAATGTTGAACTTCTTAAACCAAGCTCAGAAGACTTTCATATCATAGGGTGACTTACACATCAATATACAAGGTTGCTAGACTTCCGTTGAGCAAAAAATTGGATGGTTGCTCCATATAGATTTTTTTTCTCGAAATCATGATAGAGATAAGAAATTTTAATTCAGTTGATTAAAAGGTCAATGGAGAATGACAATATGGATTATCTCGAAATTACTCTAAGAAGGTCACTTTAAAATTGGTTGGAAGTTGCTCATGCGAATTATTAGATTTGATGGTTGAAAGTGGTTATAAATTGAGAAATTAAATTATATGGGTAGGGTTGAAATGATGACCCGATCCTACTAAGAAAGAGAATCGTATGAGTAGGGTTGAAATGATGGCATGACCCTACTGAAAAATAGACATTATATAGGTAGGATTATATTGATGGCATAATGCTACTAAAAAGGAGAAATTATATGGATAGAGTTAAAATGATGGCACGACCTAACATAAATAAGAAAGTAGTCATTATCCATTATGTAAATTTTTCGGAAAATCCCAATTCCTTCATTTCCTGCTCTACATAACTCCCCTCCATAGAATCATAAGCTTTTTTGAGGTCTATTTTTAGCATACACCTGGGTGAAATATTTTTCATAGTGTATGTCTTAACCAACTCAAGGGCTAAGATTATATTATTAGCCATTCTCCTTCTTAGAATAAATCTAGTTTGACTATCACTAATAATAATGTGAATAACATCATGTAGTCTATTGGTTAATACTTTTGAGACGATTTTACACAACACTGTGCAACAAGCAATTAGTCAATATTCCTTCACAAAGCCAGGACTAGTTAATTTCGGAACAAGAAACGCCACTATATGGTTCACTAGTCTATACAAGTATCCAGTGGTAAAAAAATTTTGAATAGCTTTAATAATATTATGCTTAATGATTTTTAAATCTGTTTAAAAAATAAGGCAGTATAGCGACTAATACTTGGAGCCTTATCATTACCGTTGGCTTGTAATTCTGCATAAATTTCTTCCTCAGTTACATTAGCACATAGGTTCATTCTTTGTTGTCGTGAAAAAATTGGACCTCTTTTCATTGACCTAACATTAATAGCTGGTAAGGCTGATGCTAATGTGCCCATGAGTCCTTTTCAGAAGTTTACAAATACATTTTTCACCTTTTTTGGTCCATAGAGGGTTAGTCCTGGGATAGATATTATGCTCCTAATTTGCTTTGAAACGACCCCAAAAAATGCCTTGAAATATGACTCGGAAGTGCCTGAATTCGTAATTTTTATATATCTAAAAATTCATGTGTGATATCAAAAATTCGACTTCATATTATTGATCAGGGGAAAAATTGAGTAGGAAATGGGTCTAACCCCGATTTTAGAGCAACTGTAGCAAAATTTGATTTGCCAAAGTTTACGCAAAATAGTGTGGGTCCGCGTTGGTACCGCAACGCGCCTCCGTCGCGGGCCTGTATTATTTTCGCCCAGTTTTGTTATTTCGGTCCAAGGCCTTTGGGTCTTGGCCCTATGTCCTCCCATGCGTAAAAATACCTATACTTAATCATATTTCACCTTCATATCATACAAGACATTCCCTAATACTCTCTCAAACACTTAAACAAATATTTCACCCAAAATTCAAGAGCCAAAACTCATTTCGGATCTTAAGGATTTTCCTCAACCTTCGAGTCTCCATTTTCAATCTTCATCAAGGAATTCCCCAAAGTCAAAGTATGTGGGTTTCAACCATTGGGTCCTTTCATCCATGGTGCCCAAGCTTTTTTTTTTTACATAAATTGCATGTTTCTAAGTTGATTTACTTATGAGTCTTACTTATTATGAATTTGACTATGAACTATGTT
This sequence comes from Solanum clarkiae, assembly GCA_011800125.2. Taxonomy (NCBI): domain Eukaryota; kingdom Viridiplantae; phylum Streptophyta; class Magnoliopsida; order Solanales; family Solanaceae; genus Solanum; species Solanum clarkiae. The sequence continues at coordinate 20,974 of JAABOM020057750.1, forward strand.
GGGATTTCATAAAAGTGTGACTGTTTAAGCATGTTTTGAGCTATGCATCTTAGATCTATCTTGAGATTTGATGAAGGGTTTTGATGTATATTGCATAAGGGTATTTCCAAGTGTTGGTGAATGATTTTACACTAAGTTTTCTTGCATGATCTCACTCTTGAATTGCATGGTTTTACACTAGCATTACACATCCGCCAAGTATCTGATAAAATGTCTGAATTATGTTTCTTGAGTTGTTGAAGGCTCAATGCATTGTATATGAATTAACTGACTATATAATGATGAAAGGATGATATATATATGTTGATATAATGAGCATTATCTATTGAGTTGTAAGTTGAACATAGCCAATTGAGGGGTGATACCTCAATCACCTCGGATGGGGATGGTAAGTCATCAACCAATTGAGGGATAGGTACCTCAATCACTTTCGATGGAGGGTAGTCATGTCTGTCAACCAATTGAGGGGTTTGTACCTCAATCACCTCAGATGGGGGTGGTAAGCCATCAACCAATTGAGGGGTTGGTACCTCAATCACTTCTAAGGGGTGGTCTACCTTGGATTCCAAGTACTAAATTTGCTTGGTCTATGATGATGGTCTCTTCCTTCACATGTAATATGTCTATATAAGCATGTTTTACTTTAAGCATCATTCATCATGACATATTGTTATTATGTTATCCATTACTTACGATATTGACATTTTGCCTATGTTGCCTACCTCTTGTTGCATTACATCCTACATACTTAGTACATAAACGTAGTAACGTATACTCTATGCCTACATGATGTCACTATGTATGAACTGGAGCTCCACTTGACCATCCTCCTCCTCCACGTGGCTAGTACGATTTCTCTACCAAGCAAGTTTGTGAGTCCTGAATTTCGGGGACAATGTCTTTGATCTTAGGCTATGTATAAGGACTCTTTCCTTTATTGTATGTTTGACTATGAGGGTGAGCCCGATTACTTGCCTTGGCCCCCGCTAAGTTCTACGTTTAGAGGTGTCGTTGGATAAGTTATGTAATGACGCTATAAGTTTGACTCCCTTTGACACTTTTGATGTTTTGTGATATGAAGGATGTTCCTTAGCCTCGTATTCCCTCTTTACTATTTGTTATTGTTATTTTATTGCTTCCACGATTAATGATGTGTAATGATATATTAGAAGGCTTGATTGTGGTCCCTTCGGGTTCCCTATTCTCTGTGTCACATCTAGGCTCTAGGCTTGGGTCGTGAAAAACTTAGTATCAGAGCACTAGGTTATTTATGGTCCTCGATATCCAACACATCGCATTGATTAGTCTTATTCATGGTTGTGTTGTGCACCACAACTATGAGTAAGAGGCTATGAGACATTTTAGGAAATGTTTTCCTTCTTCTTACTCTATGCCATGCTATAGAAGTTAAGGTAAGGTTTTGCTATGCTAGATCATGGTTAACACGAGAGGAAGAAGAGCTTGAACACCCGAGCAACAATCGGCACATGGAGAGCTTCGGGATGCTCTCACCTTGCTAACTCAAGTTGTATCTAGTTAAGTCAATCAATAGGCCCAAGCCCCTCATGATACTACTCCGACATCTCGGGTGAGGGACTTTATGAGAGTGAACCCACTGGAGTTGAATGGGTCTAAAGTGGATGAGGACCCCTGAGAATTTATTGATGAGGTATACAAAGTGTTGTCTATCATAGGTGTGAGGTTGGAAGAGAAGGAGGAGTTGGCAACTTGCCAACTCAAGGGGGTGGCCCAAATATGGTACACTCAATGGAAGCAGGAGAAGGGGAACAACAATGTAATTTTATGGGAGGAGTTTAAGGTGGCCTTCCTCAACCGGTTCTTTCCTCTTGAGCATAGGGAGGCCAAACTGATGGAGTTCATGAATTTGAATCAAGGATCTTTGAGTGTGAGGGAGTATGCTCTCAAGTTCAACCAACTCTCAAAATATGCTCCCCTCCTGGTTGCCGACATAAGGTCTAGAATAATCAAGTTCATTATGGGTGTATCTGATATGGTGAATGGGGAGTGTTGGGGTCGCTCTGTTGATTAGTGACATGGATTTGTCCTGCTTGATGGCTTATGCCGAACAATTAGAGGGGGCGAAATTGAAGAAGAGAAGGGTCCATGAGGTCAAAAGGGATCGTTTTGATGGTAAGTTCCAAAGTCAGAAAGGTGGCCAGTTTCATCAAGGCCAAGGGTCTTCTCATGCTCCTAAAAGAAGATTAGCCAATTACTACCCAAGGGCCCAAGGTGATGGTAGTGTGGTGCCTAATGCTATGTGTCCAAAATGTGGTAGGGGTCCTGGTAGCCCATGTTTGAGGGACACCGATGCTTTTTTTGGTTGTGGGGAAGTAGGCCACAAAATGATTGATTGTCCGTAAAATCGCAACAAGGGTAGAGATGGATGTCCACAATGCTGGGGTGATAATGCAGTTCCTTTGGGGAGAGGAGGTCAACAAGGTGGTTCCCCAAGGCACAATCGGTTCTATGCACTCCAAGGGATAAAAGGGGTTGATGAGGTGTCCGATATTGCCACCGATATGATAAAAGTCTTTGATTTTGATGTGTATATATTGATAAATCGGGGTGCCACACTTTCTTTTGTTTTTTCTCTTATTGCCAAAAAGTTTCATGTTGAACCCGAATTGTTGTGCGAGTCTTATGAGGTGTCTACTCCTATTGGTGCATCTATTATTGCTAGAAAGGTTTACAGAAATTGTCCCATTTGTATCTTGCATAAAATACTGCCTTGTGATCTTCTTGAGTTGGATATGGTGGATTTTGATGTCATTCTTAGGATGGATTGGTTGCATAGATGTTATAACCGAGCCTGTGGGCAGGAAGCGACAAAGAGGCAGATTCTCAGACTGAAGAAGCAGTGGCTACTATTGCTTAAGTCTAGCATCAGGAGCAACCTCAAGCTAGTGGCCCAGCCCAAGAAGCTGCTGCTGAGCCCGTAGAGAATGGATCCAAGCTTGGAAGGGCGAACCAAGGAACTCAGACTGTGGAACACTAACCTGTGATCCATTCGATTAACCATATGTTCTTTTTACTCGCGAAAATGCTGCCTTTAAAGCAAACTAAGAGCAAGGAAGGGACTCGCCCGGTTGACCTCTTAGAAATTTCATAAAAGGGCCTTTTCTTAGGTAATTATTAATATGAAGATTGTCGGGCTTTGTCCAACAACACGCTCGATGCAGTAGCATCGCCCTTTGTAATCACTTCGTGTCAGCGGGGCCTTCAAGCATCCGAAATACGCCGGGATTTAAAATGACATAGCGTTCGAACACTTGCCTCGGATCGACTTCCAAATAATAATTGCTCTACAAAACGACGTGAAATAATACCTGGGGTGCTCTATCAATTGTAGAACCCGTAGGGTCAAATTCCAATTCCCAAATGAACCCATCCTTGAGTGGGAGAGTCATGGTGTGGCGGTCAAGGGTGGATTTATCTCTTGCATTAAAGCCCAAAAGTTGATCTCTAAGGGGTGTCTCAATCATCTTATGACGGTTGGGGATGTTGAGTCCAAAGTCCTTCCCATAGAGTCGGTTCCGGTGGTAATGAGTTTCTTGATGTCTTTCCAAATGAACATCCATTGTTCCTCCCAAAAGGGAAATAGACTTTGGTATAGACCTCCTTCCTGATACTTAACCCATTTCTATTCCCCCTTACCGTATGATCCCGGTGGAGTTAAAGGAGTTGAAGGAGTAACTGAGAGACTTGTTGGAGAAGGGCTTTATTAGGCCTAGCCAATCACCTTGGGGTGTACCGGTGTTGTTTGTGAAGAATAAGGATGGGTCCCTTAGAATGTGTATTGACTACCGATAACTTAATAGGGTTACCATCAAGAATAAGTACCCTCTCCCAAGGATTGATGATTTTTTTGACCAGCTTCAAGGGGCTAGTCACTTCTCTAAGATTGATCTTTGGTCCGGGTATCATCAAGTGAAGGTGAGGGAGTGTGACATTCCCAAGACGGTCTTCCGGACTAGGTATGGGCATTATGAATTTGTGGTTATGTCTTTTGGGTTGACCAATGCACAGACTATCTTCATGGATCTTATGAATAGGTTCTTTGAACCCTACCTTGATTTGTTTGTTGTGGTATTCATTGATGATATCTTGATCTACTCTCATAGTGAGGAGGAGCATGTGGGTCACTTAAGGGTGGTTCTTCAAAAATTGAGGGAAGAGAAATTGTGAGAAATGTGAATTTTGGTTGAAAGATGTCGCCTCTCTAGGTTATGTGGTGTAGGGGGATGGTATTAAGGTGGATCCTAAAATGATGGAAGTGATTAGAAATTGGCCTAGACCTTTGACCCCATAGGACATTAGAAGTTTTTTGGGCTTAGCGGGTTACTACCGGTGATTTGTGAATGGGTTCTTCTCTATTGCTTTTCTAATGACCAAGTTGCCCAAAAGAAGGCTAAGTTTGTGTGGACCGATGAGTGTGAAAAGATCTTCCAAACCTTGAAGGATAAGCTTGTGTCCACTCCTATTTTGTCTCTATTGGAATGGTTGGAAGAGTTTGTGGTGTATTGTGATGCCTCTCGAATTATTTTGGGTTGTGTTTTGATGCAAAATAGTAAGGTGATAACCTATGCTTCTAGGCAACTCAAATTGCAGGAAAAGAATTATCATACTCTTGATCTTGAATTGGCCACCGTGGTATTTTCTTTGAAAATTTGGCGTCATTAGTTATATGGGGTGCATGTTGATGTGTTTACCGATCATAGGAGTCTCCAATATGTGTTCACTCAAAAAGATCTTAACTTGAGACAAAGAAGGTAGTTAGAACTTCTTAAGGATTATGATATGAGTGTACATTATCATCCCGGTAAGGCTAATGTGGTGGTCGATGCTTTGAGTAGGGTGCCTATAGGTATCCTAGCTCATGTTAATGGCGGGGGCAAAGAGGTGGCTAGGAAGGTCCATAGGTTGGCTAGATTGGGGGTTAAGTTGGAAGAGGATGATAATGGTGGGTTCAAAGTCTTCCTTGGTTGATGAGGTAAAAGCAAATCAATATCTTGATCCCTCATTAGAATTGAAGGTCTTGGTGAGAGATAGCAAGGTGGAGGTTTTCTCTCAAGGAGGAGATGGTGCCCTTAGGTACCAAGGTAGGTTGTGTGTGCCTAGTGTTGATGTCTTGAGAGAAAAGATTCTTGACGAGGTTCATAATTCTTCCTATTCTATTCATCTCGGTTCTACCAAGATATATAGAGATTTGAATGTTGAGATTTTAAAGTAATATTTAAAGTGCATTTGTTGCTTTCTTGTGTGGGCTAAAATTATCTTGTTTACGTCTCTTATATACATTTCTTTGATATTCGGGGATGAATGTTTCCAAGGGGGAGATATTGAAACAAGCCCAAAAAGTGCCCGAAAGTGTGTCTCGGAAGTGCTTGAATTTGTAATTTCCATATATCTCAAAATACGTACGTGATATCAAAAATCCGATTTCATATTCTTGATTAAGGGATAAGGAAATGGGTCTAACCTCAATTTTAGAGCAAACTAGCAAAATTAGATTGTCCCAAGTTTGCACAAAATAGTGTGGATCCGAGTTGGTACTGCGGCGCGCCTCCGCTGTGGAGTGTTATTTTTGCCCAATTTTTTTGTTTTAGTCCAAGGCCTTTGGGTCTTGGGGTTTCATGAAAGTGTGACTGTTTAAGCATGTTTTGAGCTATGAATCTTAGATCTATCTTGAGATTTGATGAATGGTTTTGATGTATATTTTTGAACGTATTGCGAAATGTTGGTGGGTGGTTTTATACTAAGTTTTCTTGCATGATCTCACTCTTGAATTGCATAGTTTTACACTAGCATTACACATCCGTCAAGTGTTTGAAGAAAATGTTCGGATTATGTTTCTTGAGTTGTTGAAGGCCTAATGCATGGTATCTGAATTAAAATGACTATATGATGATGAAAGGATGGTATATATGTGTTGATAGCATGAGAAATATTTATTGTATTGTGAGTTGACCATAGCCAATTGTGGGGTGATGCCTCAATCACCTCAGATAGAGGTGGTAAGCAATCAACCAATTGAGGGGTTGGTACTTCAATCACTTCTGGCAGAGGGTGGTCATGTTCGTCAACTAATTGAGGGGTTGGTACCTCAATCGCCTTTGATGGGGGTGATAAGCCATCAACCAATTGAGGGGTTGGTACCTCAATCACTTTCCACGGAGGGTGGTCATGTCCGTCAACCAATTGAGGGGTTGGTACCTCAACTCGAAGGGTTGGTCTACCTTGGATTCCAAGTACTAAATTTGTTTGGTCTGTGATGATAGTTTCTTCCTTCACATGTAATGTCTATATAAGCATGTTTTACTTCAAGCATCATCCATATATGATGTATTGTTATTATGCTATCCATTGCTTACCACATTGCATTTTTCCTATCTTGCCTATCTCTTATTGCATTGCATCCTATATACTTAGTACATTCAAATGTACTAATACATACTCTATACCTATATGATGTCACCACGTAGGGATTGGAGCTCCACTTGACCATCCTCCTCCTCCACGTGGCTAGTACGATTTCTCTACAAAGCAAGTTGGTGAGTCCTCAATTTTGGGGGCAATGTCTTTGATCTTAGGCTATGTATAAAGACTCTTTTTCCTTTACTGTATGTTTGACTATGAGGGTGAGCCCAGTTTCTTGTCTTGGCCCCCACTAAGTTCTACGTTTAGAGGTGTTGTTGGACAAGTTATGTGATGATGTTATAAGCTTGACTTCCTTGGACTCTTTTGATGTTTTGTGATATGAAGGATGTTCCTTAGCCCCGTATTCCCTTTTTACTATCTCTTATTGTTGTTTTATTACTTCCGCGACCAATGATGTGTAATGATATGTTAAGAGGCTTAATTGGGGTCCCTTCGAATTTCCCATTTGCCGTGTCACGTCTATGCCCTTGGGTTGGGTCGTGACATGCTTCTTCTGAACTCTTTCTTTTATAACTATATTGAAGTATTTGTTATTAGTATTATCAAGCTATATTTATTTTATCTTTGACTTTTGTCTTAGTGCATTCTCCTCTAACAAAGACCATTTCTCTATATTTACCAGGATCTCTTTTTCTTGGTCTATAAATTCTTCAGTCACTCTATTGGCCAGTTGTTCTTGAATTTCATTTAGATCATTTATTGCCTTTTCAATCTTTTGACTTATATATTTGAACTCAATGTTGTTGAGGTGTCTTAGGATAGGACGTAGAGCCTTTGATTTCAACCAAACCTCTTTCATCATTCCATGTTTATGGGACTTCTTCCATTCTGCTTCGATCATTGGAATAAAGGATGCATGCTCTGCCCACCCATTAAAAAATTTGAAACTTACTTTATCACTAGGTTGAGGATCTTGGAATGTAATCATCATTGGGTAGTGATAAGATATTTCTGGATTCATATATATAGCGATAATATGACCCCATTGAATCATCCATTCATAATTGCCAAAAACCCTATCAATTGCGTGATATCCTGGCTTTTTCATGTTGCTTGTTAGACCAAGAATATGTCATGCCCTAGGAGGGTACCCTTGGCGTGGCCGACACTTCAAGAACCATTGTTGATTCCCTAAGATTTCCACTTGGCCTCATCGTCACATCGACTAGATAGCGGAAGAATGACTCAAATAGAAAAACATTATATGAAACAAAATGCAACTCAACTACTCATAGTATTCAGTAAATAAGTTTAGAATACAAAATACTCCATAGTTCTCTACATATTGTCTATGAAGCCTCTACTCAACAAGTCTAGATGGTGTCATGATAGGCCATATACACCCCAAATCAAAGAAAGAAAGAAAGAGATGTACTAAGTCAACCCATAAGATAAAGGAGCTCCTTCTGAAAGGAAAGAGGGCTCACCAACTTTGGAAATACACTGATCTATGGACCTCAATGATGCACGGGTTGAAGTCCTCTATCACCTGTATCTGCATCATGAAAAGATGCAAGCCCAAATGGACGTCAGTGCATGAGATATACTAATATGTAAAATAGCTTAAGAAAAGTAAAGCTGAACTCACTCACTTCGACTCAACAACTCATGCTCAAATCAGTTTATGCAAGTTTAGAGTAAATCATGCTTTTAAAAGTAAGCTCAATAGGAATAGACACATTTTAAAATATTATGCCTAATCAATGTTGCTTCGGAGTTTCTCTTAATTGTCATCCTGATCCCACCACCTATAATTTGGTGATGCATAACCAATTCGATGTTGTTGCCACACTTGCCCATAACTCGCCATGGAAAAGGGCGATCAACTCTCTCTTGTATCCATAATAAATGTCCAGTTGCTTGACTAAAGTCACCAAAATGAGCTGAAACGACTATCCTATGCTAGTAACATAGTTCTATGGGTTAGCTCCCCGCTTAGTGCTTGATACTCCTCCTAAGACTAAAATATGCTCGACTTACCAATCAACTCAAAACTCAACCCCTTTGGGTTATCTCATCTCAATCATTCATCAACTCATTCAATCAATGCAAGTCATCAAATTCAACTCAGATTCAAATGGTTATTTAGACTCTTGCTCAACATGACCCCTCAGGTAGTGTAAGCAAAATACCTATATATAGTAATATAGGTGACTCAATGCAACATGCTCCTCACACTCAATCATAGTCAAATTACTCAACTCTAAATGCTAAATTTATATCAATTCAAATATTTAATGATATGAATAGAATTTCATAAAATCAAGTGATTTAGGGTTCATTCTATGAAGTATTAAGTACATCTATAAATCTCATATCAATGCTCATGCAATATAGCAATTATCTCGTGTAATATAATAAGACCTCATGATGAAAATAAAGATTCAAAGTTAGGGTAGTGGAATTTCTCAAATCTCAACTCTTTTCCAAATCATGACTCAAGATGTTGAAGGAGTATGTGATGAAAGTAATTTCACATTATGGTAAGACTTACATACCTTGGAATTGAAGAAACAATCGAATTTCAATCAATACTTGTGCTTGAATTTAAAACCCTTGCTCTTTCTCCTCTCCTCTTATTCTCAAAAAAATCCAAGTGTGAAGAATGGGAAATAATGCACTTAGAGTTTGTTTTAAGACCTTATCATGCCTAAAATGACCAGGGATTTATTTAAATAGGAAGTGGAATAGACAAAAATACCCCTCATTAAAACTATTTTTGGGGTCTATGAGGCCCCATCTATGAGTCGAAGATGATTCTACGAGTCACAGAAGGCCTCTCGAAAAATGGGGATCGTAAAGTCGGAGCCATTGGAAATATGTTTTACGATCGTAAGCTCGTTCTCATAAGCAAGATCTACCTGCAATCCAAGTCACTGGAATTTGCTACGAAACCTCCTCTATGAGTCGTAAATGGTTCTACGAGCCGTAAACTCCTCTGGTAATTGGAGGGGTCTTGAAACTCTGAGTTATTGTAATTCACTACGAGACCCCTTTGTACGAGTTGTAACGACTCTCATTCACCCAATTCTGTAGCTTTTTCTCAGATTTTTTTCTTTCCTGCACATCAACATCCATATCAGGTAAGAAAGAATTAGGAGGTGTTACATTATCTCCCCCTTGGGATCATTCGTCCTTGAATGAAGAGAAATCTAAGGGTTTAGGTAAAGGCACGAATCTCCCTATGGACTCCAACAATCAACTAGCTGGAAACTCACTCATGCAATCAATTCATAAAGAAACTCAGCAAGTAAAAAAATCAAACATTCAAAAAATCACATCAATCATCACTTGGACTCTAGAACCTATCGTCTATCGTATTAAGAATAAGAGTAGAACTCAAGGAATAGGAATTTAAGAATTTGGAAAAATTCATTACCATCAACTCTCTCATCATCAATAGGTAGGAATAAATGAGGATATTTTGTCTTTATGTCCTCCTCAGCCTCCCAAGTAGCTTCCTATATGAATTGGTTCCTCCAAACACTTTAACAGATGCAACCTCTTTAGTCCTCAACTTTCGAACCTGATGATCAAGGATTTGGACAAGAACCTCCTCATAACTCAAACTGTCTTTTACTCCAATACTCTCGACAGGCACAATCAATTGTGGATCTCCCAGATACTTTTTAAGCATTAAAATGTGGAAGACTGGGTGGATGACCTCTAACTCTGATAGTAACTCCAACTCATACGCCATATTGCCCACTCTCTTTATGATTTGATATGGGTTAATGTACCTTGGAATCAACTTCCATTTCTTTCCAAATCTCATCACACCCTTCATGGGTGAGTCTTTCAAATATACCCAATCATTGACCTCAACCTCTAAGTCTCTTCTTCTAATATCTGTGTAGGATTTCTGTTGACTCTGTGCAGTTCTCAACCTTTCTTGAATGATCTTCAGCTTCTCCATAGCTTGATGAACCAAGTACGGTCCAATCAACTCTACTTCACCTACCTCAAACCATCCAATCGGCGACCTATACCTCCTCCCATATAAGGCTTCATATGGGGCCATCTGAATGCTCGAATGGAAACTATTGTTGTAAGCAAATGCTATCAAAGGCAAATGGTCATCCCAATTACCTTTAAAGTCAATGGAATAGGCTCTCAACATATCCTCCAAGGTCTGACTTTAGTGCTCTTCTTGGCCACCGGTCTGTGGGTGAAAAGTAGTGCTAAGGTGTACCTTTATACCCAAACCCTTCTGAAAAGATTTCCAAAACTGTGCGAAGCGGTGAATTGGGATCTCTATCCAAGAAGATGGACAAAGGGACCTCATGCAATCTAACTATCTCCTTTTATAAATTCAGGCATAATCTTCCGCGGTGTCAGTCGTCTTGACTGCTAAGAAGTATGTAGACTTAGTCATCCGATCAACTATCACCTAAATCGAATCGTGCTGTCTGCGGGGCCTCGATAAATTGGTTACAAAGTATATATTAATCATCTCTCACTTCCATTCTAGAATCTCAAAGTTTTGAGCTACTCCACATGGCTTTTGGTGCTCAACCTTGGCGTGTTGGCAATTCGGGCACTTGGAAACGAACTCAACAATATCTCTCTTCATTCCACTCCACCAGTAGACTTCTCTCAAGTCATGGTACATCTTAGTCGACCCTAGATTGATGGAATATTTGGAAATTTGGGCCTCTACCATGATCCTCTTTCTAATACCATCAATATTGGGAACACATAATCTGGCTTGACACCTTAATACTCCATCTCTCTCTTTGGTGAAAGCCATCACCTTCTGCTTATGCACATCCTCCTTCAACTGCAATAAAATAGCGTCTTGATCTTGTTTTTCCTTCACCTACGCTACTAGAGATGATGTCAACCCATTTTGCACAAGAAAACCTCCTTCGCCTGATTAGTCCAATTAAACTCCCAATCGTGTCAGTCGATGAACCTCTTTGGCTAACTCTCTCTTCTCATCTTCCATATGGGCGGTGCTCCCCATGGACAACCTGTTAAGAGAATCAACAACCATATTAGTTTTACTTGGGTGGTAGAGGATGCTCATGTCATAGTTCTTAAGTAACTCAAGCCATCTCCTTTGCCTAAAGTTAAGCTCCTTCTGGGTGAAGACGTATTGCAGGCTTTTGTGATCTGTGAAAAAATCAACATGTGCTCCATATAAGTAGTGGTTTTATAATTTGAGAGAAAGCACTACTGCCGCCAACTCCAAGTCATGAGTGGGATAATTTGTCTCATGCACCTTAAGCTGTCTAGAAGCATAGGCGACAACATTTCCCTTCTGCGTCAACACACATCCTAATCTCACTCTCAAAGCATCGCAGTAGATAAATCCATCTGTTCCATCAAGCAAGGTCAACACTGGTGCAATGGTTACCCTTGTCTTCCACTCTTGGAAACTCCTTTTACACTCATCATACCATTGAAACTTGATCTTCTCCTAAGTCAATTTGGTCGACAGTGCAGATATGGAAGAAAATCCCTTAAGAAACCTCTAGTAATAGCCAGCCAATCCTCGAAAGCTTCTTATATCGGTCAGTGATGTTAGTTTGGGCCAATTTTTAACTGTCTCAATCTTTTGAGTATCCACTCGAATTCCATCTCTAGAAATCACATGACTTAAGAAAGCCACAAATTTGAGCCAAAATTCACACTTAGAAAACTTTACATATAACTCATTGTCTCGGAGTGTCTGCAAAGAGATTCTAAGCTGATTGGCATGCTCCTCTTCTTCTCTAGAATATACTAAAATATCATCAATAAACACAATCACCACTATGTCAAGATATTGTCTGAACACTCTGTTTATCAGGTCCATAAAGGATAGAGGTGCATTTATCAACCCAAATGACATCACCAAGAACTCAAAGCGACCATATCGAGTTCGAAAAGCCAGCTTTGGGATGTCATATGTTCTCACTTTCAATTGTGATAGCTTGATCTAAGGTCTATCTTAGAGAAGACAGTATCACCCTGAAGTTGGTCGAATAAATCATGAATCCTCAGAAGGGGATACTTATTCTTGACTGTCACCTTATTTAAATGATAATAGTCAATACACATCCTCAGAGAACCATCCTTCCTCTGCATGAACAAGACCGGACCACCCCATGGAGAGGTACTTCGCCTTATAAATCCTTTCTCTGACAAACACCTCAACTGCTCCTTCAACTCTTTTAATTTTGTGGGAGCCATTCTATATGGCGAAATAGAAATAGGTTGGGTGTCAAGAAGAACATCAATTGCAAAGTTGATCTCCCTATCAGGAGGGACTTCTGGTAGATCCTCAAGAAACACATCGAGAAGCTCGATCACAATCAGAACAGACTCAAGAGTAGGGGACTCAACATCATTAGGCTTGACTCGCACGAGGTGATAGATACATCCTTAAGAAATCAGTCGTCGGGCCTTGAGGTAAGAAATAAACTTACCCTTTGATGCAACAGAATCTCCTTTCCAGTCAGTAACAGGCTTATTTGGAAACTAAAATTTGACAGTCCGAGTTTGGAAATCAACAGAGGCATAGAAGGCGTGAAGTCAGTCCATACCATGATTGACATCAAAATTAACCATCCCCAACTCAATTAAGTCTATAAGAGTGTCTCTCAAATAGATGGACACCACACAATCTATATAGATTCTCTCTACTCGAATGAACTCACTAATAGGAGTAGCAACAAAAAATGGCTCAAGCAAGCACTCAAGAAGAATCTCAAATTTACTCACCGCATATAGCGTCACAAAAGAACAAGTCATACCCGGATCCAGTAAAGCATAGAAAGGAAAGGTAAAAACTTGAAGTATACCCATCACAACATCTGGTACAACCTCATGATCCTGTCAGTTTCCCATCGCATATAGATGGTTTGTCCCACTGCCTGCCCCTAATGTAGTACCTCTGGTTACCCCTCACTGGTGGTACTGTGGTAGAGGATTAGGCCTTATTGCCCCACATCAGACACTCAGTCTGAAAATGGCTTGGTTGGCCACACTTGTACCAACTATTCCCTCTATATCTACAGTTTCCTGAATGTATCCTGTCACATTTCCCATAAGGTAGCTTCCCTTTAGAGCATAGAGTCGCACTCGCCTGAGACTGTGCACCCTGTGCCTTAAAGTTCGGCTGACCTTGGGACCTCTGATCATATATTTGGCTTGGGTTTAGTACACTAGCTGAAGATGGTGCATAGCTAGAACACCTTTTCTAGAAATAAGACTTATCTCCCTTACCCTGCTTAGTCTGGGTAGACTCAGGCCCTGCTAATCTGATCTTCTTACTCACGTGCTCCTCTCTGTCCTTTTTCTTATCTTCCTCAGTATGCTGGGCATAGGCCATCATTCTGGAGATATCCATGCCTAGAATCAATAATGCCACCTTGCACTCTTTCTTCACCTGCTTTCCCAAACCAGACACAAATTTCCTCATCCTCTCTCTCATATCCTGGACCATCTCTGGGGCATACCTGGATAATTGGATAAACTTCAGGTTATATTCTTAGATAGTCATTCCCCCTTGTTTCAGGTTCACAAACTCCTCAACCTTCACCTCTCTCAACTCCTGAGGGAAGAAGTGATCGAGGAAGTCACTCTCGAAAACATCCCAAGTAGTAGAGTTATCATCCTCACTTCGACTCTTTTCCCACTGATTGTACCCAACATTATCCACATCTTTGAACTGATAGGCAGCAAGCACAACTCCCTTAGTCTCAGTTGTATGCATAGTTTTCAGCACTTTCCACATCTCATCAATTAAGTTCCGAGGGTCCTCCTCAACCTTGACCTCGTAAAGACAGGTGGGTTCATCCTTAGAAAGTCTCTCAGTCTGGAAGTAGTTGTTGGCTCACGAGAGCTAGAACTAGGAGTCTATGAGCCCTGGTTCCCGCTTTGGGTAGCTACCAACTGGGTGAGCATGGCTCATGAAAAGATGCAAGCCCAAATGGACGTCAATACATGGAATGTACTAGTATGTAAAATAACTCAAGAAAAGTAAAGCTCAACTCACTCACCTCGACTCAACAACTCATGCTCAAATCAGTTTATGCAAGTTTAGACTAAATCATGCTTTTAAAAGTAAGCTCAATAGGAATAGACACATTTTTAAATATCATGCTCAATCAATGTTGCTTGAGAGTTTCTCTTAACCAACATCCTCATCCCACTACCTATAATTTAGTGATGCACAAAGAATTCAATGTTATTGCCACGCGCACCCTTAACTTACCAGGGAAAAAGGCCATCAACTCTCTCTTGGATCCACAATAAATGTCTGCTTGCGGGGCTAGAGTCGCAAGAACGAGATATAATGACTATCGTACGTTGGTAGCGTAGTTCTATGGATTAAAGTAGATGCATACTCGCTCCCTACTCGGTGGCCGATACGCCTCCCAAGACTAAAGTATTCTCGACTCATCAATCAACTCATTAATCAACTCACCAATCAATTCAAAACTCAATCCCTTTGGGGTATCTCATATAAATCATTCATCAACTCATTCAATCAATGCAAGTCATCAAATTCAACTCAGACTCAAATGGTTATTTAAACTCTCACTCAACATGACACCTTAGGTAATGCAAGCAAAATACTTATATGTAGTAATATAGGTGACTTGATGTAACATGCTCTACTCAATCATAGTTAAATTACTCAACTTTAAATGCTCAATTTATATCAACTCAAATATTTAATGATATGAATAGAATTTCATAAAATCATATTATTTAAGATTCATGCTATCAAGTATGAAATACATGTGTAAATCTCTTATCAATACTCATGCAATATGAAAATTATCTGATGTAATATAATGAGACCTCATGATGAAAATAAAGATTCAAAGTTACGGTGATAGAATTTCTCAAATCTCAACTCTTTTTCAAATGATGACTCAAGATGTTGAAGGGGCATGTGAAGAAAGGAATTTCACATTTTGGTAAGCATTGCATACCTTAGAATTGAAGAAACAATCGAACCTCAACTCTTTCTCCTCTCCTCTTACTCTCAAGAAAAGCCAAGTGCGAAGAATAAGAAATAATGCACTTAGGGTTTGTTTTAAGACCTCACTCATGCTTAAAATGACCAGGGATTTATTTGAATAGGAAACGTAATGGAAAAAAATTAATCCTTATTAAAACTATCAATGTGGTCTACGAGTCATAGAAGGCCCCTCGTAAACTAGGGATCGAAAAGTCAGAGTCACTGAAAATTAGTATGAAACCTCATCTTATGGGTCATAATGTGTTTTACAAGTCGTAAAATCCTTCTCGTAAGAAAGATGAACCTGCAATCTAAGTCACTGGAATTTGCTATGAAACCTCCTCTACCAGTCGTAAAGAGCTTTATGAGTCATAAACTCCTCTTCTAAATAGAGGGGTTTTCAAACTATAAGTTACTGTAATTCATTATGAGACCCCTTTTTATGACTCATAAACCTCTCTATGAGTCATAATGAATCTCATAAACGCTTTTCTATAGTTTTTTCTTAGATTGTTTCTCAGCATCTCCTGCACATCTACATCCATATCAGGTAGGAAAGAATTAGCGGGTGTTACAGAGTAGTAATGCCTCTTCCAAGGAAGTTCAGTGATTTTAATATTGTATACACATTCTTTAAGGTCTTTGATATCATTTAAAGTAACAACAGCTCCTGGTAATCTATCCCGAGGGGATAATATAACATTGAATTCCCAATTATGAGCCAGGTTGATCAATCTTTTGTGTTGGTTCATTCAGATCCTGCCGCATCTCAACCATGTTGAATTCATAGATAACAATAAGTAATTGTTGTTGCTTTGGAACTGTCAGTGATCAAGTAGTTTAATAGCTATGGGGCGCTTTTTATTTTGGCCACCTCATATTTATTCCCATCCTATATAAGACATGAACTACAAATGAATGCTAAATCATAGTGATGAAGTATCTCCCATTCAGGTGTTATTACTCTAATTGTATACTTCATGTTGTGCTCCTTATGTAACACCCCGTGAAATTTTTGGAATAGCTCTAGAGTGGAATCATGCGCATAATGCATCTTTCCAAGCTCCAATAGAAAATTCGAGATCATATTTGCGATTAGCACAAAAAATTGAGTGGGATAATGGTCTCGGTCGGATTTTAGAGTGACCAAGTCAAAAGATAATTTTTTATAATTAAAACAAAAACAATGTTGATGCACGTCATAGGCGCGACACGCCAGGGACACACACTTACACTTATTTTTTTAAAAAACTTTTGACGCAAATTAGAAAGAATGTGTTTTAAGAAAATTCGGGAAAATACACATGTTCGCACCCTAGGTGCGATGCAAACATGGTGTCACGGAGTGAATTTCTATTTTATTTTATGGGAAGGGCCTTTTGGTCATTCCCCAACCCCTCTTAAGTTCAATAAAGGAGTATAAGAGATCTTTTAAATCAAGCCAAGTCCAAAGAATCTCTACCAACTAAGTTTTCGTATGAGTAGATAAAAGGGTCAACTTGAAATAATCATATCTCCTAAAGTAAAATGATTTAGGTGACCCATAATATATTAAATCTAAGATATTCGAATTAGCTTTTCAATGCATCTAATTTTGCCTTAATCAGAGTTCAGAGTAGAAAGTTATAAACATTTTAGCGATAGAGTGCAGAGCAGTCTGAAGGTCTCGGAGCGCGTGGCGGACCTAATGCGAACCCTTACTGGATAAGCTAATGACGTTTTTTTCTTTTTAATTTGAGGGTAATTTTATCCTAAAATCTTTAGGGGTCTATTTAAGGTCCCAAAACACATAAAACGTTAATATTCATAATTAAAAGCCCTCTCCTTCATTCCTAAACATAAATGCTCAAGAATAATTAAATACCCTCTCCTTCATCCTCACGGTAAGTTATTCCTCATGAATTTTAATCTGCCCAATCCAAATTTTGTCATCTATTCATGAATCTCTAATAGATTCTTACATCATAACCTAGGGTTTCAAGAAAATGAATTTAAGAATACCAAGAAAGGATTTCTTGATTCTTCTTTTTCAAGAATGTAGGGTTCTTGATCAAGAACTCTAACAATTCTAAGTCAAAAATTCAAGAATCAAGGAGAAAACCCTTCAAACAATGTCTTTCCAAGTTCTTCCACTATAAAGGAACTACCGAGATCGAGCATTTTCTCCAAGAAAGCTAGTATTCATCAAATTTTGATTGTAATATTAACTTTTCAGGTATGTAAGGCTAAACTAAAAGTATGGGATTGTTCTCCCATGTTCCCCATAGATGGTCATAGATAAGTTGAGAGTCCATGAGTACCCATATATGATGCTTGAAGTATTATCTTGATTAAATTCTTGAAAGTTGTATCACTTACATATATTTTCATACGCTAATGATCATCATAAACTTATTTTTTTGAATTGAATACTTTTCATGAGATATTGTATAAACCCTTATGTTAACTTTTGAAAGCATGCAGGAATGAACTTAGGAGATGAGTCTAGAACCTTGATGATATACATGTGCTTTTTATTGTGGTTCTGGTCCTGAATTGAGTATGTTGATGATGATGTTGACAAGATTGATATCCTTAGAGTCTTAAAGAGGTTGAGCTTAATCTTAAAAGAATCTTCCTAATCCATTGAGTTGATAGTTGATGAGATGAGTTGATGTCATTTGTGCAAAAGAGACTCAGTGATGAGAAATCTTGATGTTTGATAGCTTATGAGCATGTTGAGTCCTGGGAGGAGTATTGAGCACCGAAATGAGCAAGAGTGAGTCCCACTCACACTCATTAACTATGTGGCCAGCGTAGGAGAGGATTGGACCATGAAAATGGATGTTTCCTTAGTCCTAAAAGAGGAATTGATAGAATTATGGATCCACCGATAGACACGACCCTTACACCGGCAAGGTAATGGATGGATGTGGCATCGACATTGCTTCGTTGTATCATCACTGTCCCAAAGGTGATGGTTGTCCATTAGAGAAACTCTCAGATAGGTTCCCCACTGATAGTACTTTGATGTTGAGTTGATGGTATGAGTCTTGATTGATGTTGATGAGTCATTGTCTCTTTATTCTTGCTTTAGATAGACCCTTAACATGTGGATTATTATTATTCTGAGTTGATTGTTGTTTCTATGTTATTCTACCTATTTTGGTTTCATTAAGCTATTTTACATACTGTACATTCCACGTATTAATACCACTCGGTGCTGCATCATTTTTTGATGTAGATACAAGGATTAGAGATCATCAATAGGCGCATCGTTGAGGATATAAGCTATTCAGCTGACTAGTGAACCTCCCTTACTTCAGAGGAATCATTATATTTATTTTCATCTTACTTTTAGAGTTATATTTGATCATCTTTACTTTATTTGGAGGTAGCCATGGGTCTGCCATTGGCACCACTTGATAGTGATATAGGCTTCATAGACTAGTGTCGAATGTTGATATTAAGACTTGTTGAGCTAGTTCCTTCTACTAGCCCTTTTATTTATTGGTATTATATTGAGACTAGATGAGATATTCCCATTACTTTCCTTAGTCTTCCGCTGATTGTCTTGAGTTTATTAATCGAATGAGTGTGATGAGGCGAAGTGGTTCTCTTGGAGACTAGTAACAGTCTCTAAGTATCGGATACATCTAGGATACCCTCCTGGGATGTGACAAACTTGGTATCAGAGCACAAAGTTCAAATATTCTAGGAAGTCTATGAAGCCGTGTCTAGTAGAGTCCTTATTATTGGTGTGAAGCACACCACATCCATAATAGGGAGGCTATGGGATATTAGGAAAAGTTTTGTTTCTTTTGAAATTCTGAATCGTGTGATAGAGCTATTTCTTAAGAAATCTACAATGATTCGTGCAATGCTCTAAACCTTTCGACTATGCCTCGTCCATGAGGTGATAGAGACAGTAATATTCACACTCTTATAGATACAAACCCTCTGCAATAAAGTAATTAGAATGGTAGAGAGATGGCACCAGGCCTGAGAGAAGCTGACTAGTATGCTAAGTTGAGTTACTAGAAAGAGTGCACTATTACTCTTATTAATCATGCGTTTGAATAAGCTCTAGATATACCAGACCCTCTTTTTCAAAACTTGCTTCCGACGTTACCCATGAGAGAGGAACCTATGCCTCTGAAGAGTTTAATTTTACCACCTAAGAGTGAGATGTGAGGTCTTGTAAACCATGAGTAGAGTTGGTTATCCCTGAGCTAGGAGGATGATGAGGGAAATGAGGATACCCGATAGTAAGAGTGGTGATTGATTGAGGCTTATAACTAGGGTCATGTATCTTTTAGGTAAGTAACGTAGTGATAATTTGATTCCCATAAGTCTTAACAAAAGAGCAATAAGTGCCATTTGATGTTCATGATAAGGTCTAAATAAAGATGTTATTATTAGAATGAATTGGATGTGTGCTCATACTAGAGGGAGGTTTAGGTCAATATGTCACAGTGGTAGTGAGGGCGGAGTGTAGATGTTTAATAGGGAAATAGAGAGTTTTCAATATGATGTATCTAAACTAGGCTTATGATTCCATAGTGAGAGCCCCATAAGATCCATAGAGTTATGAGCTTAGATAGATAAGGAGGTGTAATGAATGGGTAAATGGTACATGAGTTGTGAAGATGGGATATGGATCGAGTACTTGCTATGAGACTTTAGTAGGCCTATATTTCTAAATTGTTATCTAGTAGTTATAGTTGGCATAATACTAAGGAACTGTGTGATGCAGATGGTAACAATAATCCCTAAGCTTGAAATTTTGGGAAGTGATTTGAAAAGGGAGATAGTATGATGATAGTGATAGTCTTTGTTGGAGATTTGACCTAAGAGTCTTGCTTTAGTGTGCGTTCAATGTTAAGATGTTGACTGGGAAGGAACGTGGTGCTAGAAGTTGAGTAGAGGTACCTCTTAATGGAGATAGTACATTAAGGAAGAAGTACTAGATGAGAGGAGGCTTAAGAGGTTTGAGATATGTACCCATGATTGTGTACAGATGTGTGAAGCTCTAAGCTATGACTGCTATGAGAATCTAGATAGTATATTTGAGTTTTCAATGAGGAGTAAGATAATGTAAATAATCTTTGTCATCACGAGTAGCTAAGTCAATTTGGGGCATATGTATATCTGATGATGAGTTTTCCATTATAGCCTAAGTCTTATACAAATGAGTTTGTAAGAGCACAAAAGTGGAGTGTTTGCGGGTAAAAAGAAGAACATTGAATTTTCTAGCATGATTTTACTCTCGAATTGTATGATTTTACACTCGCACTACACACCCTCTAAGTATTTCATAAAACGTCCGGTTATGGTTTCTTGAGGAATTGAAATTTTAATATATGTCTTATGAGTTGAATGATTATATGATGATGGGATGAATATGTGTTTGTATGTGTGTGTGTGTGTATATATATATATATATATAATGTTGGGGATGACCAAACCTCGCTCAGGAGGTTGTAGGCCTAGGTATCCATGTTGAGGGGTTTGTATCTCGATCGCGTCGCTTGGGAGGTTGCAGACCTATGCAACCATATTGGAGGTTTGTAACCATCAACCTTTTGGGGGGTTTGTACTCATCAACCTTGTTGGGGGGGGGGGGGTTCGTATTCCATCAACCTATTGGGGGTTTGTACTCATCAACCTTGTTGAGGGGTTTGTACTCTATCAACTTGTTGGGGGTTTTGTAACTCATCAACCTCATGAGGGGGTTTGTACTTGTAAGGACCCCAAATAGTGCCCAAAAACGTGACTCAGAATGCTTGGAATTTTAAATGTCATGTATCTCAAAATCTATTTGTTATTTCGAAAATCCAACTTCGGATTCTTGTTCAAGGGGTCCAAATTGGGTGGAAAAGGGTCTAACCCCGATTTAAGGGCAAAATATTAGCCATTACGAAATTCCAAAGTGCGATTTCCAGAGGGATTTTCGCATCCCCCGCGCGATGCGCCCCTGTGTATTTTGGGACACTGTTTTCAGCTTCGGTCCAAGACTTCAAGCCTTGGGCCTAAAAGCTCTCATACCTATTTTTACCTATACTTAGTCATATTTCACCCTCATATTATCCTAAACATTTCCCAATACTCACTCAAACACTTACTCATATTTTCACTCCCCAAACTCAAGTCCCAAACCTTTATCCCAAGCTAAGGTTCTCCTTCAAGGTTCTTCTCCAAGCTTCAAGTCTCCATCTCCAATCTTCACCAAGTTCATCTATAAGCTAAGGTATGTGGGTTTATTTCATGGGTTTCGTTCACCCATGATACCTAAGCCTCCTTTTACTCAAATTGCATGATTTAAAGTAGATTTACAAATGGGTCTTGATTATTATCAAATTCACTGCACACTATGTTAAAGTTATGTACAGTTGTGACTATTTTGCCATTTTTGAGCTATAAATCTTTGAATTATTGTAAGATTTGAGAAGGGGTTTTGAGGTACATGTCCTAAGGGTGTTGCAAGGTATTGATTGATGGTTTTACAATGGATTTTCTTGCATGATTTCATTCCTATATTTCATGATTTTATGCTAGCATTACACGCCCTCAAAGTGTTTGATAAAATATCTGGATGTTATTTCTTGAGGAATTAAAGGTCTAAAGCATGAAATATGATATGAATGATGTTATGATGATGAAATGAGGTTATGTAAATGATATACTCTATATAAAGTGTTGCATTAGATCATACTCGATCTGATGGGACAAGAGCACGGGTAACCATGTTGGGGGTTTATACTCATCAACCATGCGAGGGGTTTATACTTCATCACCGTGTTAGTAAGGTGTGATTACCATCAACCATGTGAAGGGTTTACACCACACAACAACCAAGGGATTTTATCTTGAATAGCTAGCTTGGTCCCTTCTACACATATGATATCCTATATGAGCATGAGTCATTTAAGCATGTTTCACTTAAACATTGATCATACATGCCATATTATTATATTATGCCTATTGCTTAATATTATGCACTTTGATTATGATGTCTATCTATTGTCGCATTGCATCCTACACTTCGTACATTCATACGTACTAATGCATACTCTATGCCTTAAAAATGTCACCATGTAGGAACTGGTTTCCAAGTTGATCATCCTCCTCCACATAGCTAGTTTGGTGCCATTCAAGCTAGTTGGTGAGTCCTCCAATTCGGGTACTTTAGTCTATGCTCTCTTGATATGTATTGAGACACTCTTTTATATTATGTTTGACTATAAGGGTGAGCTCGATTGCTTTGTATTGGCCCCCGCTCTTATCTATGTAGTAGATGTGGTTGTTGGACATGTTTTGTATTTATGATATGAGTTTAAATCTCATCTTTTGACCATGATATTGTGCAATCTTTTCCCTTAGCCCCATTTTCCCTATTCTTTTATCTTTTATTCTTGATTTATTACTTCCGCGACTAAGGATGTGCAGTGATGCTTTATGAGGCTTGCTTGGGGTCCCCTCGGATTCCCCTAGCACCGTGTCACATCTAGGTCCTAGACTTGATCCTAGGTTTGGTATCAGAGCACTAGGTTTTTTAGATCCTCAGAGTTCAATACACCGCGTCGATTAAGGTCCTCTTCATAGTTGTGAAGCGTGCCATGACTATCAATAGGAAGCTATGAGACGTTTTAGGAAATGCTTCCCTTCTTCATGTTCTAAGTCATGCTATAGAGTTGTGGTAAGTATTCCCCCCTAATAATTGTTCTTTGCTATGCTAGATCATGCCAAACACTAGAGGAAGACGGGCCTAAACTCCCGAGGAGCAACCTACGAATGGTACGCTCCGGGATGCTCTTACTATGCTTGCCCAAGTAGTGGCCAACCAAGTCCAACAAGGGGACCAAGACACTCATGCTACTACCCTGAGAGCTAGGGTAAGAGACTTCATGAGTATGAATCCTTCGATTTTTAATGAGTCAAAGGTGGGTGGAGATCCACAAGAGTTCATTGATGAGCTCTACAAAATCTTGAATATCATGGGTGTTGGGCCGAATGAAAAGGCGGTGTTGGCAGCATGCCAACTCAAAGGGGTATCCCAAATTTGGAAGGGTGAGAAGTGGGTTATTAATGTGGTGCTTTGGGAGGAGTTCAAATTCGCCTTCCTTAATCGATTTTTCCCTCTTTAGCTTAGGGAAGCAAAGTTGGTAGAGTTTATGAACTTAAAACAAGGTGCTATAAGTGTGAGGATGTATGCCCTCAAGTTTAATCAACTTTCAAAGTATGTTCCTCATTTGGTGGCCGCTCTTAGATCTTGGATGAATAAATTTGTAATGGGGGTCTCTGACTTGGTAATTTGAAGAATGCTGGTCCGCCATGCTAATTGGTGACATGGACTTGTCTTGGTTGATGACCTATGCCGAGCAAATAGAGGAGGAGAAATTGAGGAAGAGAAGGGGGCATGAAGCCAAGAGGGCCCAATTTAAGGGTAAATTCTAAAAGAGTGCTAAATGTTGTCAAGGCGAAGGGCCTCCTCATGCTACTAATAGGGGATTTGCCAATGACTTCCATAGGCCTCAAGGAGTTGGTGGGGTGGCTCTTATTGAGGTGTGCCCTAAATGTGGAAGGAGCCATGGAGGCCCATTTTTGAAGGGTTCTAATGCATGCTATGAATGTGGGGAGCTTGGTCACAAGAAGGTAGATTGTCCAAGAAACCATGGCAAGGTACGGGGCACTAATGCGGTCCCATTGGGGAGAGATGGACCTCAAGGCGGTACCCCAAGGCACAATCAATTTTATGCTCTACATAGGAGCAAGGGGTTGTTGAGGTCCCCGATGTTGGTACCCGTATGTTGAAAATCTTTGAATTTGATGTGTATGTTTTGATTGATCCAGGTGCCACTCTTTCCTTTGTTACCCCTCTTGTTGCTAAAAATTTCCATGCTGTCCCCGAGTTGTTGCATGAGTCATATGAAGTGTCTAATCCTATTGATGCCTCTATTGTTGCTAGGAAAGTTTATAGACGTTGTCCTATTTGTATATTTCATAAGCTGTTACCTTGTGATCTTGTTGAATTATACATGGTGGATTTTGATATCATACTTGGGATGGATTGGTTGCATGCCTACTATGCGTCTATTGATTTTTAGGACCCGTAGGGTCAAGTTTCAATTTCCTAATAAACCCATGCTTGAATGGGAAATTCAAGATGTGGTGGTCAAGGGTAGATTCATTTCATGTATTAAAGCCCATAAGTTGATTTCTAGGGGGTGTTTGTATCATCTTGTGAGGGTTAAAGATGTGGAGTCCAAATTTCCTTCCATAGAGACGGTTCCGATTGTAAACGAGTTTCTTTATGTCTTCCCAAATGACCTTCCTGGTGTTCCTCCTAAGAGGGAGATAGATTTTGGCATAGATCTCCTTCCCGATACTCAACCTATCTCCATTCCCCCTTACCGTATGGCCCCAGGGGAGTTGAAGGAGTTAAAAGAGAAATTGAAAGATTTTTTGGAAAAGGAATTTATTAGACTTAGTCAATCACCTTGGGGTGCTCTAGTGTTGTTTGTGAAAAAGAAGGATGGGTCACTTAGGATGTGCATTTATTACCAGCAACTCAATATGGTCACTATAAAGAATAGATATCCTCTTCCAAGAATTGATGACTTGTTTGACCAATTGCAAGGGGCTAGCTTCTTCTCTAAGATTGATCTTCGGTCCGGGTACCATTAAGTGAGGGTGATATTTCCAAGATGGCTTTCCAGACTAGGTATGGGCATTATGAATTTGCGGTGATATCCTTTGGTTGACTAATGCACCAGCCATCTTCATGGACCTAATGAATAGGGTCTTCAAACCTTACCTTGATTCCTTTGTTGCGGTCTTCATTGATGATATATTGATATATTCACATAGTAGGGAGGAGCATATGGATCATCTGAGGGTTGTTTTGCAAAGGTTGAGGGATGGGAGATTGTATGCTAAATATGATAAGTGTGAATTTTGGTTGAAGGATATTGCATTTTTGGGTCATGTGGCGTCGGGGAATGGTATAAAAGTGGATCCTAAGAAAATCGATGTGATTAGGAATTGGCATAGACCATTGACCCCGTCAGATATTGGGAGCTTCTTGGGTCTTGCGGGTTACTATAGAAGATTTGTGAATGAGTTCTCCTCCATTCCTCCCCCTATAACCAAATTGACTCAAAAGAAGGTTAAGTTTGAGTGGATCGACGAACGTGAGAGAAGCTTCCAAACATTGAAGGATAGGCTTGTGTCTGCTCCTATATTGTCACTACCGGATGGGCTTGAGGATTTTGTTGTGTATTGTGATGCATCTACAGTTGATTTGGGTTGTGTGCTAATGCACAATGGTAAGGTCATAGCTTACGCTTCTAGACAACTCAAGGTACATGAAAGGAACTACCCTACTCGTGATCTAGAGTTAGCCATTGTGGTGTTTATATTAAAGATTTGGCGTTACTACTTGTATGGGGTGCATGTCGGTGTCTTCACCGATCATAAGAGCCTCCAATATGTATTCACTCAAAAAGATCTCAATTCGAGACAAAGAAGGTGGCTAGAACTTCTCAAAGATCATGACATGAGTGTGCATTATTATCCAGGTAAGAAAAATATGGTGGCAGATACTTTGAGTCAGGTGTCCATAGGTAGCCTAGCTCATGTTGATGGTAGTGATAGGGAAGTGGCTAGGGAGGTGCATAGATTGGCTAGATTCGGGTTAGGTTGGAAGAAATGGGTGGTGGTGTGGTTGTTGTTGATGGGTCTAAACATTCTTTGGTTGATGAGGTGATAGAAAAATAAGATCTTGACTCCTCCTTTCTTGAATTGAAGGCCTTGGTGAAAGAGGGCAAAGTGAAGGTTTTCTCCCAAGGAGGAGATGGTGTCCTTAAGTACCAAGATAGGTTGTGTGTGCCTTGTGTTGGTGGTTTGAGGGAGAAGATCCTAGATGAGCCCCAAAATTCTTCTTATTCTATTCGGCTCGGTTCCACCAAAATGAATAGAGACTTGAAGGATGTGTATTGGTGGGGAGGCATGAAGAGGGACATTGCTAAATTTATTTCCTGTTGCTATAGTTGTCAATAAGTCAAAGCCGAACATCAAAGGTCGGGTGGCTTAACCCAAGACATAGAGATTCCTACTTGGAAGTGGGAGGTGATTAATATGGATTTTGTGGTTGGATTGCCCAAGACTAGAAGAGGTTTTGATTCTATTTGGATTATGGTTGATAGGATGACAAGATCGGCTCACTTTCTACCTGTTAAGACTACATATGGGGCTGAAGAGTTGCAAGGTTGTATATCCATGAGTTAGTGAGGTTGTTGGGGTTCCTTTATCCATCATATCGGATTATGGTACACAATTCACTTCACACTTTTTGAGGTCTATGCAAAGGGGTCTTGGTACTAAAGTTCACCTTAGTACGACCTTCCACCCCCAAACGGATAACCAAGCCAAAAGGACAATTCAAACCCTTGAAGATATGCTTAGGTCATATGTATTGGAGTAGAGGGGTAGTTGGGATTACCATCTTTCTTTGATTGAATTCGCATATAACAATAGCTATCACTCTAGTATCGGTATGGCTCTATTTGAGGCTCTTTATGGGAGATATTGTAGATCACCAATTGGTTGGTTTTAGGTTGGAGAGGTGGCTTTATTGGGTCCTGAACTGGTTATGGAGGCTATTGAGAAGGTTAAGATGATTAGGTAAAGGTTGAGGAAAACCCAAAGTCGTCAAAAATCTTATGTCGATGTAAGAAGGAAAGACCTAGAATTTCAAGTGGGTGATTGGGTCTATTTGAAGGTTTCTCCGATGAAAAGTGTGGTCTGTTTTGGTAAAAAGTGGAAATTGAGTCCAAGGTATGTTGGTCCTTATGAGGTTATAGAGAGGATTGTCAAGGTAGCTTATGAGTTGAAGTTTCCTAGAGAAATGAATTTGGTTCACCCGGTGTTCCATGTCTCTATGTTGAGAAAATGTGTTGGTGATCCCAATGCCATTATGCCTCTTGATGTTGTGGGTGTTGTTGAGGATAACTTGACTTATGAGGAGGTTCCGGTTCAGATCTTGGATAGGTAGGTAAAGAGATTGAGGAACAAATAGGTGGCATCCGTTAAGGTCCTTTGAAGGAACCAACGAGTTGAAAGTGCTATATGGGAGGCCGAAGTGGACATGCAAAAGTGGTATCCTTATATTTTCCACTCCACTCAAGCCTAAAGTACTAATCCTATTTCCCCTATGTGATTTCAAGTTCCATATTTCAGCCTCTAAGTCATTCATACGCATTCATATTTAAGTTGGTAAACTTATGATGATTTTACACTTATGTTGAGAAGTTGAAAATGGTGTTTGACATGTTGTATTGCATTCTTGTTGGGGTTGATTTGTTGATGATCACTCTTATCTTAGATGTGTCTTTTACATTTGGGGACGAATGTTCCCAAGGGGGAGATATTGTAATGACCCCAAAAAGTATCCAAAAATGTACCTTGTAATGCCCGGAATTTTAATTTTCATATATCTCAAAATCCATTTATTATTTTGAAAATCCGACTTCGAATTCTTGTTTAGGGGGTCAAAATTAGGTGTAGAAGGGTCTAACCTCGATTTAAGGGAGAAAGATTAGCAATTGCGAAATTTCAAATTGCTATTTCCAGAGGGCTTTTCGCATTCCCCTTGCGACGCGCCCCTGTGTATTTTGGGACACTATTTTTTAGCTTTAGTCCAAGACGTCAAGTCTTGGGCCTAAAAGCTCTCATACGTGTTATTACCTATACTTAGTCATATTTCACCCTCATATTACCCTAAATATTTTTCAATACTCACTCAAACACTTAGTCATATTTTTCACTCCCCAAACTCAAGTCACCCTCATCCCAAGCTAAGGTTTTTCTTCAAGATTCTTCTCCAAGCTTCAAGTCTCCATCTCCAATCTTCACCAAGTTCATCCATAAGCTAAGGCATGTGGGTTTTTTCATGGGTTCCTTTTACCCATGATACCCAAGCCTCCTTTTAATCAAATTGCATTATTTAAAGTTGATTTACAAATGGGTCTTGATTATTATCAAATTCACTGCACACTATGTTAAAGTTATGTATAGTTGTGACTGTTTTGCCATGTTTTGAGCTATAAATCTTTGAACTATTGTGAGACTTGAGAAAGGTTTTTGAGGTATATGTCTTTAGGGTGTTGCAAGGTGTTGATCGATGGTTTTTCAATGAATTTTCTTGCATGATTTCATTCCTATATTTCATGGTTTTATACCAGCATTACACACCCTCAAAGTGTTTGATAAAATGTCCGGATGTGGTTTCTTGTGGAATTAAAGGTCCAAAGCATGAGATATGATATAAATGATATGTTGATGATGAAATGAGCTTATATATATATATGATATACTCTATATACAGTTTTGCATTAGACCATACCTGATCTGGGGGGACAAGAGCCCGGGTAACCATATTGGGGCCTTATACTCATCAACCATACGAGGGGTTTATACTTCGTCACCGTATTAGTAAGGTGTGATTACCATCAACTATGTGTGGGGTTTATACCATACAATCACCAAGGGCTTTATACGTTGAACAATTAGCTTAGTCTCTTCTACATATGATATTATATATGAGCATGAGTCAGTTAAGTATGTTTTACTTAAGCATTAATCATAAATGTCATATTGCTATATTATGCCTATTGTTTAATATTATGCATTTTGATTATGATCTCTCTCTATTGTTGCATTGCATCCTACATACTTGGTATATTCAAATGTACTAACACATACTCTATGCCTACATGATGTCACCATGTAGGAACCGGTGCCCAAGTTGATCATCCTCCTCCACATGGCTAGTTTGGTGCTTTTTAAGCTAGTTGGTGAGTCCTCCACTTCGGGGACCTTAGTCTATGCTCTCTTGATATGTATTGAGATACTCTTTTGTGTTCCATTTGACTATGAGTGTGAGCCTGGTTGCTTTGTCTTGGCCCCCGCTCTTATCTATGTAGTAGAGGTGGTTCTTCAACATGGTTTGTATTTATGATATGAGTTTAACTCTCATCTTTTGACCATGATATTGTGCAAGTTTTTCCTTTAGCCACGTTTTCCCCATTCTTTTATCTTTGATGCTTGATTTATTGCTTCCGCGACCAAAGATGTGTAATGATGCTTTATGAGGCTTGCTTGGGGTCCCCTCGGGTTCCCCTTGCACCGTGTCACGTCAAGGCCCTAGGTTTAGGTCATGACAGTACCTTATGCGCCTTTCCAAGGAGGTGATGGGCCTTGGATTGCACTATAATGGTCACTCCTTACACTCATATTATGTTCTATATAAGCATGGTTTTACTTCAAGCATCATTCATACATGTCATATTGTTAGTTTGCTATTCATTGCTTGTGATTATGCATTTTGCCTATGATGTCTATATCTTCTTGCATTGCACCCTACATACTTAGCATATTCAAATGTAGTAACGCATACTCTATGCCTACATGATGTCACCATGTAGGAACCGAAGCCCCACTAGAGTATCCTCCTCCACGTGGCTAGTACGATATCTCTCAAGCTTATTGGTGAGTCCTCCATTCCGGGGACAATGTTTATGATCCTATGATATGTCCTAAGACCATCTTTCTTTTATGTATGCATTGACTATGAGGGTGAGACTAATTGCTTGTCTTGGCCCCCGCTCTTATCTATGTAGTAGAGATGTTGTTGGACATTTATGAGCCTTGACTCTTTTGTTTCTTGATGTTTATGATATGGAAGTCTACCCTTAGTCCTACTTTCCCCTTGTACTTGGTTCCGCAACCTAGGATGTGTAATGATATGTTATTGTCACGCCCCAAAGTCCCGTAGGGTGGACCGGCATCCGTTGCCGATAAGGCTCGGGAGGACAAACCTGTAACTGTATACATTCTATATATATTATAAGGGCTTTCTACGTTTGACATGCCTTTAAACAGATAAACAGTGATAACAAGCCAAAAGTAAAACATATGACTAGGCCGTTGGGGCTATGGTACTTATAGTACGAGACATGACTTTCACTTTTACTTTACATAGTCTACAAAGCCTCTAAATAAAGAAAAAAATCTGAAAAGGGTCGGGACAAACCCTGCCTCAACTAACTGTACAATATGAACATAAACTCTAGACGTGTACAAAGCCCCGAAGCAACCTGGATCTTAGTGACAGCAGCTGAATATCCTGTACTTCTATTGGGGAGGTCTACTCGCACCTGTACCTACAGCATAAAATGCAGGTCCCCCGTAAGGGACGTCAGTATGGGATAATGTACTGAGTATGTAAGGCAGAATATACTGTATATAAAGTA
>JAABOM020057751.1:0-14751 GCA_011800125.2 Solanum clarkiae
CATCTCACGACATTCATTTCATCCCATAATGCTCTAGCTTGTTATGATTATATGGAGTGCTGTTGAGATTGGTTAGTCATTATATCATTGACTTATTTATGTCTCCACATGATTAGTTTTGGTATCGATTTGATGACACTTGGTGAATTAGCGAGAACTTGATAAATTGTAGAATTTTTCCCATGACTTGAAAGTGGGATAAATGAGGATTAGACTATCATAGGCTTTGATCATAGGATTTCGAATGGTGTCACTGCAGAGATTATGAGTTAGGTTATAGTTGTGGGGTTTTAGTGGAAGTGTTGGGCGGTACCGGTATTCTATACTACTTAACCTGGTGTTTATTAGTTCGCTTGCTGAGTACCGCGCGTTTGGTACTCACCCCTCTTGCTACAACATTTTTGTAGGTTATGGGCCCAGATCGTTGTGATACTCTCTCTACTGGTACTTATCTGAGGCTCTCTGTGGAGATTGCGCGAGGTAGTTGTTGCCATCCCAGCTGACTCCCTACTCCTATTTATGATTTTGTTCTATTCTAGAGACAATGTCATTGATATTTTATTTTCTTTCAAATCTATTATGATACATTAGAAGCTTGTGCATGTGACAACCAGGTTTTGGGGGAATTACATTAAATTGAACTTTCATCTTGATTATAATTCCGTGTTTACATGTTATAGTTGGGTTGTAGGCTGACTTATCTTGGTTGGATAAGACAAGTGCCATCACGCCTATTTTCGGGTCGTAACATTAACCCCCCTCATAAATTAAAAGATATAGTTAGGACCCATCTTTACGGACATCGAGGGTGCCTAACACCTTCCTCTCGAGGTAACTTGAACCCTTACCCAATCTCTGGTTGACCTTGGCCTTATGTTTAGATTTAGAGTTAAAATGGTATCCTAACACACACAATCATTAGGTGGCAACTCTTCAAATTATTCAAAATCCCAAAAGAGTCTTTGCCATGACGTCGTCCAGGTTCCCGTCTTTTCGCGAGAAAAAATATGGCGCGTCAGAATGGCGACTCTGCTGGGGATATTAGGTTCTAACCATAACGTGTTTCTTTTTATATGGGTATTTATTTTCCTTATTTGTTTATTTACCTTCCTTAATTATTTATTTTCCTTAATTATTTACTTGCCTTATTTGTTTATTTACTTTCTTTAATTGCTTATTTTCCTTAATTATTTACTTGTCTTAATTGTTTATTTGCTTTCCTTAATTACTTATCTTCCTTAATTATTTACCTACCTTATTTTTTTTCCTTAACTAACTTATTAACTTTCCTTTTCTTCCCTTATCCCTCTAAACTCCCCTTGCGTATTCCTCTCTAACTCCCTTTCCTTTATTCCCTCTAACATCCCTCTAACTTCCTTTATTCCCTCTAACTCCCCTCCCTTTTTTTGCTTCTTTAATTATTTACTGCTTTAATTATTTGTTTAAATACTTACTAAATGTTATTGCTTTGATAAACTGTCATTCCGCTGATACATTCCCCCCAATTGGGACCTTCTTCTTTTTTTTTTCTTTTATGGTGATGTATTACTTTTGCACTTCTTCCACCTTCTCTTCAAACCTAAATTTTAGAGAGTAAGCGCTTGCATGGTGAATGATGGATAGTCTTACTACCGTTGGACCACGTACTTCTCACATAGGAATGCCCAGTCTGTGTCTAACCCACTCTTCTAGAAACCTAGGGTAGAGCTATCCACCCCAAAGTGTAGGTCATGCATGGATAAGCCCTAGCTAGTTTGACCCTCCGGGAGTCAAACTACATAATAGTAGCCACCCTGTTTAAGTCTAGAGGGTCTAATCACCCTCCAAGATGAAATATGCATATTATGTGTCTGTGTGATCACGATAGTTTAATCCAAGCCTAAAAATTGTTAAAATTGAGTTTAGAACTTTTCTTTTCTTTGATTGTGTGCAGAAAACATAATGGCATCCCCAAACTTTGCAAATGCTCAGATCGTAGTGGGCGTAGATCACAGGCTTTGGAGAT
This sequence comes from Solanum clarkiae, assembly GCA_011800125.2. Classification (NCBI taxonomy): domain Eukaryota; kingdom Viridiplantae; phylum Streptophyta; class Magnoliopsida; order Solanales; family Solanaceae; genus Solanum; species Solanum clarkiae. The sequence continues at coordinate 2,006 of JAABOM020057751.1, forward strand.
GGTGGGGAAACATTAAACAGGATCGTGCTATTGATGTTACTTGGCTTATAGGAGGGTTAACGTATGTGATATACATTATTCCAGTTCATTATTTGATTAAATCGCTGCTGAAATTTTGGGACCCTGCTAGGACTCTCTTCAAATTTCGTGACTTTGAGTTAACACCCACAATTGAGGAGATTGGTGGGTTCACTGACTTGCCTTACTGGAGTAGGAGCATGATCGTCCCTCATAGGCAAACTCTAAAGAAGTTCATGAAGAATTAGGTTTAGTGTACAAACCTAAGCTAGCTTGCTTAGATTTTGAGTAGATTTCATTAGATTATTAATATGCTCGCTTTGGCCATCCAGATAGCTATGAACGGTTCAAGAGTGTGTTTTCATGTTCAGCGGCAAAGTGGGAGGTACACCACGTGAACGCCTTTGCGATCGCATTGCTGGGCACTCTAGTCTTTTCTGGAGAAGAACAAAATATAGATACTCGCCTAATTTATATCATGTGCAACTTGTCCAAAGGGAGAGATGTTGGAGGGAACACTATCGTGCATATGATATTAGAAGAAATAACAAGGGCCTTGTCCAAATGTATTTGGGGTAAGAGGTTCTTTGAAGGTTGCAATTTCCTATTACAATTGTGGGCACTCGAGCACTTCTATAAAAAGGGAAACTTGATAGACGTTCTTGATAGGGTGGGAACAAAATTCACACTCACCCAACAAGAATGTGCAGATTCGTCATGCCAGTAGGTACCGAGGAGTGGTTTGATTTCATGAAAGGCCTATCTGGTTACAACATATAATGGAAGTACTATTGGTTTCAACCATCACGTGCAATAGCAAGAGGAGACGAGCTCTACTACATTGAGCTCATCATCCTGAAAGGGATCCAACCTTATGCCCCTTCGCGAGCACTTAGATAATTTGGCCTAATTCAAGTCATTCCTTTGTGGTCCAACATGAGTTTGGCTGAGTATGAGTTTGGAGAGGAGATTCCACAAGTGCACAATATATGTAAGAGGTGGGAAAGAGTATTGACCATTGTCATTCAAGAAGATCACCCTTATTGCACCCCCGAATATTATGTGTGGATTCTGGAAGATGCTAAGAGAATAGACCTGGATCGAGGGCGACCGGGGTATGAGGATTTGAGGGAGAAGGTTTGGGCTCGAAACCTACTGAACAGGGATTAAAATATCACTCCAGAGATAAGAGAGTAGATTTTCCCAGCAGACGGAGGCCCTCACATCTGAAGATTTTTTCTTTTTCATGTTCTAGTTATTTTCCCTTTGTTATCCTTTCATCCCTTAGGTTTTTATTTTTCAAAGTTTATTTCCTATGAAATGATGGTTTGACTTTTCAATAAAACAGTTGGTTTATTTCATCTTATCTCTAATTCTAAATTTCAATCCACAATTTAAGGCTTGGATTAACTATCATGAATCACTTGCTTGTTGCATTAGGCCTACCTCTGGCTCAATGAGGTCCCTTGCATCTTAGGGCATTTCTTTTGTTAAAATACGTGTTTATTGTTGCTATTATCCTAACCTCTAACAAGATATTGTTGATTTTACTTTTCCCCTTTCCTAGGGTTGATCTGTTCGTCCATTCTGGCCTATTACACGAGATCAATAGGGGCTCCTCCTCCTCCTCCTCCACCACTCCAAAGTCTGAACAACAAGAACAAGGGTAAGATGGAAGATGACAACAGCAGCAACGAAAACTCTGATAGAGGGGCGCACTCTACTGATTTGGTATTGAGATTGGAGCGGAAGGTTTTAGAACTCGGGGAAGAAATGGCAAGCATGAGAAACCTGGCTAAGTTATCCATTTCGCTTGGCACCCCTTTCGGGGATAACATGGAAGAACATGTCATTACTACCCAAGCCACATCCCCACTTATGCCACCCACTTCCCAAAATCAACCAAATTCTACCAACTTGCCACCCACAAATGCTCAACTTCCCACCCATCACTTACAAAATCCCTACCATGCAGGCCCTTCTGAGCCAACATTATGCCCACAAAATACTGGCCACATCCCAATCATACCTCCCAAGCCTACCATCAACACCCCATATACTCATGCTCCTGGAAACCACAACCAAAATCCTATATATGTCGAAAGTGCTTCGTATGCCCACGACTACCACGAATCAGAATCCGCCCAAAAGGATATGTTATTAAGTCCATGGCTGAGAAATTGGCTAACTTCATTAATCGTTTGCAACAGGTTGAAACTAGTAAAAAGATAGTTGGGTTGAACTAGGAAGACTTATACATACATCATGGATGTGGAGTTTCCCAATGGGTAAAAACCCCCTAAGTTCGAGCTATTTAACAATATTGGAGATCCCAAAGCCCACTACTTGCGTATGTATTGCGATAAACTTGTTGGGGTTGGAAGAGACGAAAGGATCAGGAAGAAGTTGTTTATGAGGAGTCTCACAGGAGAAGCTCTAACATGGTATATTGACCAAGATGCCCACAAATGGTCAAGTTGGGTAGATATGACTTCCAACTTCATGGACCGATTCGGGTTCAACACGGAGAATGCACCTGATTGGTTTTACATCCAGAATCTGAAAAAGAAGCCGGGTGTAATGTTCAAAGATTATGTTGTTACATGAAGGTCTCAGGTTGCCAGGGCCAGGCCTCCCATGGACGAGTCTCAGATGAAAGACTATTTCATTCATGCATAGGAACCAAGATGATGCTCGTTGCAGCAAAAAGTTTTGCGGACACCATCAGACTGGGAGAGAGAATCGAGGAAGGCATCAAAAATGGTATCATTATCAATTTGGAGGCTCTACAAGCCACCAACAAAGCGCTACAATCTGGAAACTTGTTGGAAACTGTAAGACGAAGGAAGTGGGTGCGGTCATGTTGGCGTACAAAAGCCCCATTAAACCACAAATTCCAACCACACCTCTCCCTCACTACCCAACATCACCTTACCCTATGCCTTACCCCTCTTACCCAACATATACTCCCTACCAAGCTCCCCCTCGACAATACCAATAGCCTGCATATCCTATCTATAACACCCAACTAGCCTACTATTAACCTATTCCACCACCACCACCACCATCTTCGCAACAACAAAATTACAAAAATCGTCCTAACTTAGACAAAAGGCCCACCAAAACCTACACTCCTCTAGCCGAACCCATCGCCCAAATGAAAGACTCAAAGAAGCTAATTATATCACACCAATTCCCACTTTACCTATCGATACCCAAGACAAATGGTGTGACCCCAACAAGGTGTGCGCCTATCATTCTGGAGTGAAAGCACATACTACAAAGGTTTGTCGATCTCTTCGAGATAAGATCCAAAAACTCATAGACACCAAGACCATCCAACTTAAAGAACCCACACCCAACGTGTCCAATAATCCACTTCTTAATCATCAGTGAACATGCTGGAAGTAGGAGAATTAGCAAATATGGAAGGATCTATATGGTTGGTAGAACAAGATGAGTTAGCTGTTGTGATTTATCCTTTTATGGTACAGGGACGCAGACTGTTTGAGGTAAAAGTTGCCGCACCCAAATCTTCTTTTATGGTATAAGAGCTCCCCAAGAAATCTTTGACACTCATGCCATTCCTTGGAGCTATGAGAAGGAAGAAACGAGAAGCTGATACGGCCCAAGGGGTAACCTGCTCTGGAAGAATATATACTCCAGAGTACCTAACTCAAGGAAGCTCAAGAAAGACCAAGTCTCCTATTATAGAAGTAGAATAGAGTGGTGTATGGAAGAAAATACAAGCCAAAGAATACTCTATCATTGAGCAGTTGAGTAAGATACCTGCTCAAATTTCTATCTTCTCCCTCTTATAGACTTTGAAACTTCACTAGAAGGCCTTGATGAAAGTATTGAATGAAGCTTATGTTCCATCCAACATCACCAACGGAGAAATAGCTCACATGGTTATGCAAGTGTTCGAGGCATACAAGATAACATTCCACGAGGACGATCTCCTGCCTGAAGGGACCAACCATAATCAAGCTCTTTATATCACCACCCAGTACCAAAATAGAGTAATTACTAAGACTCTGGTTGATCCAGGTTCTGGACTAAATATTTGTCCCCTTGGCACTATAACAAGGTTAGATGTAGATCTAGCAAAAATTCAAACCTATAAGATGAATGTGAAGGCCTTCGATGGCTCCCAAAGGGACACTATAGGGGAAATCACCCTGGACATGACTATTGGTCCAGCAATTTCCCTTATCGCATTCCAAGTGATGGACATTCCTATTTCTACAATCTATTGCTCGAACGATCGTGGATTCACATGGCTGGAGAAGTACCATCCATCTTCCATCAATGCCTGAAATTTGAGTGGGAGCACGAAGAGGTAGTGGTGCACAGGGAGAAGGGGCATCCCGTCTATGCTGTTGAAGGGCAAGGCCATATAAACGGGGAAATGTTCCATATTGTTGAGATGGTAGGAGATATTGAGCCAAATCCATGGTATAGCCAGAAGATTTTGAGTATGCCTCTTTGGTTGGGCTACGAGCCAAGCAAGGGGCTAACTGCCAGACTTCAAGGTATACTTGAGCCAATCTCCTAACCTTTTAAAAATGATATCTTCTGTTTGGGTTATGAAGGAAAAGTACCTATGAGGATGGGGGAATGGGATTTTGACCTGCAACATCCCCTGCCATCATTATCTCAAACTTTTCAATCTGCTAGTTTTCTCGAGAGCGGTCTAGATTAAGAAAAGGATCTGCTACAGAGTGTGAGGAACCTATTCATAACACAGGATTTTCCTTCTGAGACAAGCAAAGATTTGGTAGAAAAAGAAGGAGAAGATGTGACAGAAGAAGAGGCAAGGGTAATGGACGTGATGAGCGTGATGCTGAACTCAAGTTATGAGCCAGGAAAAGGTCTAGGAGCCTAACTGCAAGAAATCACTGATCCCATAAAGCCTTTACGTCATTCAACCACTTTTGGTCTAGGATATGCTTTTGTGGAGGAATATCCTGACTGGGAACCACTCCTAGCTGGGAGTTATTATCCCCTACCAAGTCTCTTACCACCCCTGCACTAGATTTTTCAATCCGCTGGGTCCATGAATGATGATACTAAGGATTTGTTGAATGGGCTGCAAGGTTTGTCCCTGTCAGAGGTCAAAGAAGGTAGCTGCAATGTCATAATCAACAAGGAGGGGGAAAAGCCCCAATGTAGAGAAAGGCCACGAGACCATCATCAGCAACTGGACCACGACCCCATCTACACCACATCGAGCACTTGGGTAACAATGGAAATTCATCACTTCTCTTTTATACTTTTTGTATAAAGACTTTCTTATTTTGTTTTAATGTTTTGCAAATTAGTAAACTTAAAGTTTGGCAATGCCTTTCGAAATAATAAATGTTATTTTATTTCACTATTTCTTTCAGAAAAATTACTTTTTATAATGTTGAATCTGAGACTGTGACACATAATGAGACTACATAACATAACATAACTAAAACAGAGGCAATGGATGAAAAAGAGGAATACGAAGAAGTTGCTAGAAAGATTGAGGAATTTGAGGGAAAACCTAAAGCAAATCTAGAAGAAACTGAAATGGTAAATCTAGGCGACTCTGAAATAGTTCAAGAGACACGAATCAACGATCACATGTTCGAGGAAAAGAAAAGAGACTACATCCAATTCCTGGAAAAGAATAAGGATGTCTTTGCTTGGTCCTATGCAGATATGACAGCGTTGAGCACGTTAATAGTAGCCCATCGACTGCCTACCGGCCCATCCTGTCTGCCGGTGAAGCAGAAGCTTAGAAAATACAAGCCTGATTTGAGTTTAAAGATCAAGGAAGAAGTATCAAAGTAGTTGGAGGCTGGAATTTTTCAAGTAACCAAATATCCAACTTGGCTCACCAACATTGTGCCTGTACTCAAAGAAGGATGGTAAAGTTAGAGTATGCATGGATTATCGAGACCTCAACAAGGCTAGTCCGAAAGATGATTTTCCACTCCCAAACATACACATTCTGATAGACAACTGCGCTAAGCATGAAACACAGACATTTGTGGATTGCTTTGCTGGCTACCATCAGATCAATATGCATGAAGATGACACTGAGAAAATAGCCTTCATTACACCTTGGGGTGTTTATAATTACAAAGTAATGTCGTTCGGATTGAAGAATGCTAGGGCTACTTACATGAGAGCAATGGCCACCTTATTCCATGACATGATCCATAAAGAAATTGAGGTCTATGTGGACAATGTCATCATCAAATCAAGGAAGGGATGTGACAACTTAGTTGATATTTAGAAATTCTTTGACAGGATACGAAAGTATAACTTGAAGTTGAATCCTTTGAAGTTGAATCCCGCAAAGTGTAATTTTAGGGTACTCGCGGGGAAGCTGTTGCGTTTTATTATCAATTGTCGAGGTATAGAGCTGGATCCAGCAAAAATCAAAGCCATCCATGATCTCCCTCCTCCGAAGATCAAGAAGGAGGTGATAAGTTTCTTGGGAAGACTCAACCACATCAGTCGTTTCATAGCCCAGTCCATGGGCATCTGTGAGTCAATCCTCAAGCTGCTAAAGAAAGACGCTGCTATCAAATGGACCCCAGAATGTCAAGAGGCATTTGACAATATCAAAGACTATTTATCTAATCCTCTAGTAATGGTACCTCCAGATTCTGGTAGGCCTTTGCTACTATACTTGTCGGTCATGGAAAATGTTTTTGGGTGCTTCTTGGGACAGCATGATGAAATGGGAAGGAAAGAGCAGGTAATCTACTATATGATAAGAAGTTCACATCATATGAAGCTCGATACTCTTTGCTTGAACGCAGTTGTTGCACTTTGACTTGGATGGCCCAGAAGTTGCAGCATTATCTCTCAGCACACATAACTTATCTGATCTCAAGAATGGATCCTTTGAAGTATATTTTTCAAAAACCCATGCCCATTGGAAAGTTGGAAAAATGGTAGATATTGCTGAGTGAATTCGACATAGTCTATGTCATACGAAAAGGGGTGAAAGCACAAACATTACCCGGTCATCTGGCAGAAAATCCTGTAGACGGAAAATACAGGCCTCTGAAGACTTACTTTCATGATGAAGAAGTGGCCTTCATAGGAGAAGACATCTTTGAAGAATACAATGGATGGAGGATGTTCTTTGACGGAGCCAAGAATCTCAACGAGTCAGGCATCGGAGCTGTTTTGGTTTCACCAACAGGTCAACACTATCCGGCATCAGCAAAACTCAGATTCCACTGCTCCAACAACATGGCTGAGTATGAGGCCTGTATCTTGGGTCTTCTATTAGCCATCGACTTGGATGTCCAAGAGATTTTGGTAATAAGGGACTCAGATTTATTGATCCGCCAGGTACAAGGCGAATAGGGCGGCAAGAAATCGAAAGCTTCTACCATATTTGGATTGTGTACAAAAGCTTTGCAAAAGGTTCGCTAAAGTAGAATTCAATCACATCCCATGAATCCAGAATGAGTTTGCAGATGTTTTGGCCACGTTAGCTTCCATGATTCAGCACCCTGATCAGAATTACATTCATCTCATTCGCATTTATATACAGCCTGCATATTGTTTTCATGTGGAGGAAGAACCAGATGGGAAGCCCTGGTATGAGGATATCCAGGGATACTTGAAGAATAGAAGTTACCCAGAGAATGAGACAAAAGTACAAAAGCACACAATTAGGAGGCTGGCAAATCAATTCTTCTTAAACGGAGAAAGCCTATACCGGAGAACTCCCGACTTGAGTTTGCTAAGGTACATTGGAGCTAGATAGGTGTCCAGACTAGTGGAAGAGATTCATGCAGGAAGATGTGGTCCTTACATGAACGGCTTCACCCTTACAAAGAAGATCCTCAGGTCAGGTTATTTTTGGTTGACCATGGAAATAGATTGCATTCGCTATGTTCAAAAGTGTCATCAGTGTTAGACCCATGCAGACATGATCCGAGTGCCTCCTAATGAACTCTATGTCACTAACTTACCTTGGCCTTTCGCAGCTTGGGGCATGGACATCATTGGTCCCATCAAGCCAGCAGCATCAAACGGACACAGGTTTATTCTTGTGGCGATCGACTACTTCACCAAATGGGTTGAAGCCACATCTCACAAATCTGTCACCAAGAAGGTTGTCGACGATTTCGTCAAGAACAACATTATTTGTCGATTTGGGGTTCCTGAAACAATCATCATTGATAATGATGCAAATCTCAATAATGATCTGATAAGGGAGGTTTGTGAACGATTCAAGATCAACCATCGAATCCCACCACATATAGACCGCAGATGTATGGAGCAGTAGAGGCTGCAAATAAGAACATCAAGAGGATACTACAAAAAATGATCGACAACTATAGGCAATAGCATGAGAAGTTACCATTTGCACTATTGGGATATCATGCTACCGTTCGGGCCTCTACTGGAGCAACATCCTACTTTCTAGTTTATGGAAATGAAGTTGTAATCCCTGCCGAGGTTGAGATACCATCTTTGAGAATCATCCAGGAAGCAGAGTTGAGTGACGTCGAATGGGCATGAAGAAGATTTGAATAATTAGCATTGATTAACGGAAGAAGGATTAATGCCATCTGTCATGGACTGCTGTATCAGAATAGAATAACTCGAGTATTCAACAAGAAGGTCAAACCGAGGTATCCCCCCTCCCCCCGGCAATTGGTTTAGAAGAAAATCTTTCCAAATCAAGATGAACCTAAGGGAAAGTTCACACCAAACAGGCAAGGTCCGTACATGGACCATCATGTTTTAACTGGAGGAGCACTTCTACTCGCAGAAATGGATGGTGAAATCTGGCTCTTTGTACTCGCCCAAACCCATCAATTCAGATGTTGTAAAGAGATACTACATTTAAACTTTGTCTTATGCTCTTTGTACTTGGAACTACGACAGACCTAATTCTCATTTAAGAGGGATATGTAGGTGCTCCTATGGAGTTCGGTCTTATCATAATAAAATCTTTATTTTCCCTCTCGACACTAGACTGGGATAGAATTTTTGAGAGGATCTCGAAAATTCTTTCAAGAGCATACTCTGCCAAGACAATGATAACTCGGGCAGAATTTTCAAGACGAGCTCAAAAATTCATGACAAAGCAACACAGATCTTGCACAAGAAAGCCTAAATTCCGCACTGGGTATCTTGACAATGCTTCCTCAATTGGACGTTGGATTTATTTCAGAATGTGCCACTATCATGGATTTAACATTATTTTTAAATTATCAACTATTTTCATTCTTATATAATAATACATATTACTTTCAAAAAATTGAAATGCTATACCATTATGCCCAAGAAAAAAGCCTGACAAGAGTCTGGATATCAACAATAGACAGAGCATACTGGTCATGGCCAAGGACAGATCAACCTTCCCTTTTTTAGAAACTAAATAATTTTTCTTTTAATGCAGAAAAGACACATATTTCGACATCGCTTGGACAAGTGTCATTCCAGTAAGACAAAATATTACTTTATCTTTCATATCACATACTGCATAGACCAAAATTTTGCACAATATTGACTCGAAACCCGTATTAAATTAGATCTGCCCGATATTTGTATTACATATGCCTGATATTTTACATCATATGTGCCCGAGATTTGCATTGAATATGCTCGATATCCACATAACATTTTCCCAAGAAATTTGCATGTGCCAATATTTGCATTACATATTGCCCGAGATATGGCATTTTCCCGAGAACTTTGCATTGCATATCGCCCGAGAAATTTGCATATGCCCGAAATTTGCATTGCGTATTGCCCAAGATTTGTATTTCATATTCTCGATATCCGCATAACATTTGCCCAAGAAATTTGCATGTGCTCGATATTTGCATTACATATTGCCCAAGAAATTTGCATGTGTTCGATATTCACATTGTGTATTGCTCGAGATATGGCATTTGCCCGAGTATTTTGCATTGCATATCACCCGAGAAATTTGCATGTGCCCGATATTTGCATTGCATATTGCCTGAGATTTTACATACTGCCCGAGAAATTTACACGTGCCCGATATTTGCATGACATAGTGCTCGAGATTTTGCGTTTGCCCGAGAAATTTACATGTACCCAATATTTACATTACGTGCCCCAAAATTGCATGTGCTCGAAATTACATTTTTCAATATTGGCCCGAGAAATTTTGCATAAATGCCCAAAAAATTACATTTTTTTTCACATGATATTTTCCCGAAAAGATACATGACATATTATATCCCTAAGGTGTCATAGTCCAAAAGCATCATTTTCATGGCCTAGGAATTAATTTCTTGTTATCATACCCTTAAGGCGTAATAATCCAAAGGCATCACTTTCATAGCCTAAAGACATCATTTCATGGCCTAGGAATTTAATTTCTTGTTGTCATGCCCTTAAGGCATCATCCTTCATAGCCTACGGACATCATCTCATGGCCTACAGACATCATCTCATGCCTAGGGATTCAATTTATGTCCATCATGATCCAAAGGTGTCATCGTCCAAAGGCATCATTTTTCATGGCCTACGAACATCATTGCATGACCTGAGGATATAATTTACTATTAGCATAGCTCAAGATGTCAAAGCCTAAGACGTCACCCCTATCGTCTTATGGCAAATTTCATAGTCTAAATGGGAACTTGCATCATATTTATGAATTATTTCATCATTTAATATACGCGCTTTAATTATTTTATCTAGTGTTTTCTTAGTTATGAATTATAAGAATTCATGGACTTCGCTTTCCCATCAACATGAATCATTTTCTATACCTCGGTCTTTCAATTCAAGCTACTATCGTTTCTACCTCAAATTCACATCGTTAATTTTATTTTTAGGAATTTCATTCGTTCCTAAATCCAGAACTACACACGGCCTAATTCTCGTATAACCAGAGATATGTAGGCGACTTGAAAACCGAAGTCTCGGTAGTAATATTTTCCACAACCTCTTTATTCTACCTGGTCCCTCCAATAACATCTCATCGTTCGGACAAAATCAGCTACTCCGTTAACTTTCTTTGCTCAACAATTCATCCTTCATTCCTGAGCAAAGAAGGGGTAGCTGTTGACACCCAATTTTGATCGACCTATACACGTTTTAGATTGTCATTTTTATTAAAATAGATATTTTCAAAACGTTTTAAATAAATGCATCTATTTTTAATTTTATTCAAATAATTATGTAATATTCCTACAACAACAACAACATACCTAGTGAAATCCCACAAGTGGGGTCTGGGGAGGGTAGAATGTATGCAGACCTTACTGCTACCTCATTGAAGTAGAGAGGATGTTTTCTGGGAACCCTCATCTCAAAACCCATAAGCAGAAAGAACTAGATATGACAAAAAGGAATGGGAAGGGAACAGAAAGCGTGACTAATAATGATTGGCACATGGCAGTATGTAAATACGATAAAATTAACACACAATACGACAGATAATGAGAACATATGAGTAACCCCACTAATTAACCCTACTATATCCCAAGGTCATGCATCCACCTAACCCTACCAATTAGTCTGCTACTCTAATTCGCGACCTCCACTTCTTTCTATCTAAGTTCATGTCCTCAGTGAGATCAAGTTCTGCCATATCATGTATAATCACCTCCCCCCAGTACTTTTTTGGACTACCTCTACCGCTCCGTGTAGCCACCAAAACCAACCTCTCATACCTCCTAATAGGAGCATCGGTACTCCTTCTCTGCACATGTCCAAACCATCGCGGTCTCGCTTTCCTCAACTTTTCGGCCACTGGGGCCACCTCTAGCTTCTCCTGAATGATCTCATTCCTAGCCTTGTCACTCCTGGTACGACTACACATCTATCTCAACATCCTTATCTCTGCGACATGCATCTTCTGAACATATGCATTTTTAATTGGCCAACACTCCATCCCATATAGCAACGATGGTCTAACCACCACTCTATAAAACTTACCTTTGCATTTAGTTGGTGTCTTCTTGTAGCACAATACTCCAGAGGAAAGCCTCCATTTAGTCCATGTTGCCCCAATACGGTGTGTGACATCATCATCGATATTGCCACTACTCTGGATGATGGACCCCAGATATTTAAAGTTTTTCCTCTTGGGGATAGGTTGAGTGGCAAGCCTTACATCAAAGTTTGCTTCATCCCTCTTAACATTGAATTTGCACTCAAAGTATTCAATTTTGGTCTTGCTCAATTTGAATCATTTGGACTCCAAGGTGTGTCTCCAGGCCTCCAGCCTATCATTAACTTTAGTCCGAGTCTCATCAATCAGTACTATGTAATCTGCAAATAGCATACACCATGGTACCTCCTCCTGGATAGAGTGCGTTAGCTCATCCATCACCAAGGCAAACAAGAACGGGCTCAACACAGATCCTTGATGGAGTCCTATCTCAACAAGAAAATACTGTGAGTCTCCTCCCACTATTCTTACCCGAGTTTTGGCTCCATCATACATGTCCTTAAATGCCCTGAAATATGCCACTGGGATGCCTTTCACCTCTAGACAACTCCAAAAGACATCCCTCGGGACTTTGTCATATGCCTTTTCGAGATCAATGAACACCATATGAAGGTCCTTCTTTCTTTCCCTATATTTCTCCACTAAACTCTGAACAAGATGTATTACTTCAATAGTCGACCGCCCCGGCATGAATCAACACTGACTCTCCGAGATAGATACTACTCTTCGCACCCTCATCTCCACTACTCTCTCCCAGACCTTCATAATGTGGCTTAACAAC